>JAOUZG010037017.1:2447232-2465490 GCA_026289955.1 Argiope argentata
TTCAAACCAAGTGTCATAAGCATAGGTTAAAAATTGATCTAAGGCAGTGTTCAGCAAACTGTGGCTCATGAGGCACTTAGTTAAGCCTTCATTCTTAATAAAAGCCAACGTAAGAGAATAACAATACACCAATCTATATAATTTGTTTTAAAAAATGTGGATAAAAATAGGATATTTTAATCATTGAGCTATTGATAATTGGCTCTGCTGACTAAAGAACCACTAACCACTTAATGCTGCTAATGAATCACTTCAATGGAAAATCATTTAGTGGTTGCCTAACTCTGACTAATTCAGTATTAAAATAATTATTATGAAATTTAAAACAGGCTGATACTATGTAATCTCAGTTTCATTTTAGTTTGATTTACATATACATATCTCTTTGAAGTAACATTAGATCTTGGAGACGAATTAAAATATTATTATCCATCACATTTAATAGGCGCATGCAATGTCGAACTTGAAATTCTTTGATCCCGAAACAAAAAATGGACAAACAGTTTGTGAAATATTATTCTAACAAGCCAGTCTAAAAATCATCTCTAAGAAAATTCTATTTGCATCACTTTACCTTTGACTTACTCGGGAGACTGAACACCAGATTTATGTTTCCCAAAACAAACTAAGCAAGCATGAACCATTTTTAGTATCAAGAATCCAATGTTGTCTCGCGCCATATTTAGATTCTAATAACTTTCTTTTAAGAGTGGAAAAACTTCCTTTTTCTTTTTAAAAAAAGGCTTCTTTTCTCTGTTGACCCATTTTTAAAGCGAGCAATAACATTAACGTGACGAGAATACCGCATTAAGAGTTTATTGTTTAAGTAAATCCGGTGGAAGAAGGGGGAAAAAAGCGCCCTCGTGTTTAATTTAGGAGCAACAATCGTGGCCCAAAAGTCTCTCTTCGTCGCCCGAGTTTCGTAATTAAGGCGGGAAGACCGCGTCTGTTGACCCAAGAAAAATGGAGGAGTGGAAGTCAAACATGGGTGCTGGAGGAATTCGTCTGCTATTTGATTTAGGCGGTAAAGGAGGGGGGAGTTAGTTCGACGGAACGCTAGGGGACATTCGAGCAACCCCTTTCGTCGCCGATGGAATTAAAGTTCCGATAAGAACGAACTTAAATGGAAACTTCTCGAGATTGGTTTTCTCCAGACATTACAAGGCTCAAGTATTGTGATTAGGAGTCTTGTGGTGTGGGGACACAAGTGGTTGGATTGGGAAGTTCGCAAACGAAAAGGTTGTCGCTCCGGCGTCTGAGGGTTTGGCACCTTCATTCCAAGTATAGCCTGGTAATGAAGGAGATAATACCGAGTGCTGCCTATTCATAGCAAATCATAACTTCCGCTTTCATGCTTGTTTATTTTTCAAGTAGAAAACTATTGACGTACTGTAATACATTCTTGAGCACCGCATTAACCATTGAAATTCTCAATATTATTCTATAATTAATTTTATATATTAATCAAAAATGCGTTAATTTTCTTTTGGATTTTAAGTGAAATAATGTTGTGGAACTTTTTTTGGAACAATGAGATTCTTGGTTAGTTTCTTAAATGCAATATCAACCCTTATATGCTGTAAATATAGCGGATTATTGCTGTTATTTATTTGCTCTGCCATTGGTGGATTTCTGACTATTTAAACATGCAAATAGTTAGGGTACTTTGACTGATTTGGGTGGTTGCAGAAATGATTAAAAAATATTATAAGACTAAAAATTAATTGATAATGAACAGAAATTCTGTAAATTATGAACAATATTACCGCTTTTTAAAATTTAATTAGCTTCCAGTGAATTGCAACAAAGTCTCATTGCACATTAAAGGCGGGAGTGGTAGTAATACGATGTATCTTGACTGTAGCTTAAAGGCGGGAGTCGTACTAATACGATGCATCTCGACTGTAGATTAAAGGCGGGAGTCGTACTAATACGATTTATCTCGACTGTAGCTTAAAGACGGGAGTCGTGGCAACACGATTTATCTGGACTGTATCTTAAAGGCGGGAGTAGTATTAGTTCGGTTTGCAGCTAAATTGTTCTACATTGTAATTAGTATTTAGTTTTTTAAAAAATATTTCTTTTAGTTTTAAGAGTTTAAATAAACATTTTTAAGTCTAAGTTTTTTTATGATTACACAAAATATCACCCGCTTTAGGACGAAAAACGAGGTGGGGCGGTCGCCGCTTTACCTAGCATACTTTCGATAAGATCCCCGCCTTTAATGTGATAGCTATTGCGTTATTTATAAACGCCAAATAGGCATATAAATAAGATAGGATACTAAAGTAAATGGTACTTATAAATTATAAAACTAAATAAAAACAATAACATTTTATATTTAGACAGTTGAAATTTGGTATACGGTCTTTACATCAAAACTGCCGATATCTGTCAAATGTTGAATAAAATTCATTTAAAATAAGCTTATCTATTCTCCTGCCCTAATATAACACAACACGATAATTATGAAAAGAAGACAGCTAGATAGATATGTTTCGGGACATAGATTCAACATCTAAAATGTGGACACAAGTAAAAATTTGAGCGAAACTCAACTAAGGGTTGATTGTCTGTCGATCTGTACTTTCAAAAACATATAGGCATGATAATTCAGAAATGCAACAACTTAGGTAAATCAAATTTCAAATTCGCAGCAATTTGAGAAAGTGTTGCCCGTCTATCTCGTGTAACGATTCTTTTCAGGAGTCGATGATTCCGTCCTATCAAGGCCTCTTTCAAGTCGCACTGCTGTCAAAGAGTTGGAGTTTTATCGGAAATTTAGTATTCATGGTACATCCTAGAAATGGTTGTCCTGGAAAATCCAAATTTCCTCTCTACTTCAAAAATGCCGTGCTCCGTCTCTCGTGTGCCGACGATTAGTCCTCGTTAAAAAAATCCCTTAAATTTTGATAACTTGTCATTATAACAGAAAAAATGGGTGTCATATCCTCCTCAGACACCTATGGTTTTATATAAGCACTGCCGAAAGCAGCCTCGCGTTACGCTGATTGGTTGAACACTTCCATTATTTGTATACGATCTGCTTTACCAGTTTTCTTGCTCTTCAGTGTTAATTGTTTGTATTTGTACTGTTTTCATTTATTTGCTGATAAATAAATAATCCTTTTGGAATAACCTGTCCCGCCTTTATCTATTGCTTGACTCATTTCGGCATTCCTTTTCGAATCTTTTATGACCAAGCGAGATGAAAAATATTTAGATGTGAGCTAGATTAAGAGGCATGGTTTATATGCACTGTGTCTTGTCAATTAAACTTCATTCTGATGAATATAATTAATTAAAGAAATATATGTGCCTATGTTTTGAAGCTATACAAGACAGGCCATTGACCTAACACTGCAAAATTGGATAAAAACAGACTTTGGAAATACCAATGTACATCTTGGAGAAAATTTATCAAATATTTTAAGGTTAATTTTTATTAAAAGTAAGCTTGAGTTGAGGTATTTCTCTGTAATTTCCGAAAATATTAATGCACAGTTTTGATTGTTATATCATTTTATAATTTAGAAAGAATTCTTTTATTGATGCAAATTTAATTGCCGTTCAACTTTTCCCCAAATTTCAATTTTTTTTAAATTACATTTTTGCCCAAATTCCGCAAGACATTGCATTGTTGTTTTGACATTCAGAGGCTTTGGTTCGTTCATCAGATATTTTATCGTTTTATCTTTCTACGACATTTGACGCCAAGAATTTTAGTTTAATATCTTTGATTTTAACATGAAAAACGAGAAAATAAAATTAGAATACCATGAAAGCTAGATGATTCGTGCACCAGAAAGCTATATACAGTGGCGTCCTGGTATAGAGGTAGCGCGTCTTCCCCTTGATCTGGGCGTCCCGGATTTGAGTTCCGGTTCGAGATGGTTGTCCTTCTGTGTTCTATCTGTAAGGGAAGTTAATGTGCCCCCCCCCCCTGTAAAAAGGGATGTGCAAGTGAATGGGATGAGTGAGTAGCTAAGTCGTACTCTTGCCCCTAGCTGGCGCTACTTCAAAACAGGAGACGCCCTCTTTCGGCTTAAAATAGTTCATGCATCAGCGAACTTATTCATGACAAATGACATTAGTAACAACAATAGTGTTACAAGCGGGAGAGCGGCACGAAAACGCGACAAAGATGGCGTTTGGCGAGGATCCTCGCGCCAGCTTGATTGGTTTGGCGAAAGTCTAGTAGCCGCTGGAATGCGCGCGTTGTTTTTAGAAGTTTCACGAGTTTCGGGGCACGCGCTTCCTCGGCCATGTAAGGGACTAGTAGCCGGAGTGAGTGAGTTAGTTCAGAATTTTCTCCCGGAAGAAAAGCGTCCCGCTGAACTAGAGGATTTCTGAGCTGTGTTTACGTTTACTGTTAGCATTGTATTATTGAGCTCGCTGCGATTTACTATTTACTGTGCTATAAGATAGCTGTTTTGCAGTGTGTTTTTATTGTGCATAAGGGACTTGCATTTACACTGTAAGTGACTGTTGACTTTTAGATTGTGTTTATCTGAAATTTTAACTTTATCAATTATCCTGCAAATAACTGTAAGTAGCTCTAAATTAATTTGTTTGTGCTGTCCTCAAGTAGAGTCCATTCAATCCGAACCCGCTGTGCTAAAAAAACGTAACAATAGGAAGCTATATTCCTTTACAATAGGATTTCATATGATTAGGAATATTCATTCACATATTAAAAAGAAGGCTATTAAAATAACATGTTCTAACTTATATCATAATTTTATGCTCATTACTGCATAAGAAAATGCATTTGAAGTTAAATCACAACTACTATTCCAGGTGGACAAGATAGTCGGCAAAGGAGGCTGACTCATAAATAAACATAATCGAATCCACAGAATCCATTTTGAAAACTGTGATGCATTGAAGTGAAACACTGACCTGGTCTGAGACCGACGACAGGTAACACTCTATGACCCAGCAGCCGCCCGTTGTCGTCGTTCACCGCAATTCGGAGGCAGGCGAGGTCTGGAAGCACAACCTGCAACAAACAACACGATTTGGTTATTTATGTTTTATACCGTCTTCGCCAGTGATCGCCAACGGTTTAGTAACTCATTGGCGATAGATTTAAATTTGGCGATAAAGATCAACGGATTACACCACAACCGGATTGCCGTAATTGGCAGTTTAGCAATTCATTGGAGTTGCCTTCAAATTTGGTGATAAAGTTGGATGGTATATACGTAAGTAACCACATTTATTGCACATAGAATATGAGAGTTTTCAAATGCCATGTCGCTAAAACCGCTCAAAAACTTAATATGCACCAGTTAAGTAATTTTCTGTTCGTTTTCGAAACAAGACTCAAAATATAAATGATTAGTACGAATGGAATTCACTGTGTGTTCATTGTTAAAATTGTAGTTTTGGGTCAAATTTTGATTTCAATTTACATATATTCAAATTATATGCATACAATCTACGTATTTATATATATGAAAACGCAAAAATTTATTAACGCGTATTTATATATATGTAGGATATTCCACAGAACCATTTTAATTAACCAACATCTGCCTTCATCTTGTTTTGTCTACATCCGATGATATATGAAATCCAAAGCAAGTGTCGTAATGGTTAGATTATTTCCCAGAGGGCCATAATTTTTAATTGGTTTTGCATTCCAGAACAACGCCACCTATAGGTCTTTCGAAAGTCTGTCCCAATTAACTTTGAACCAGAGGCTCACTAACTTTTGGCGAGAGAGGACGTCTCTCTTCACGCGTCAGCGGTTCCCGCTAAGCTCAGCGGATGCGCGGTAATATATATTTTCAGTCATAATGTTTCCCTACCTCTAACGTCCTCCTAGAGGAAATAATCTAACTTTTTGATTATTAAATATCTCCATGCTTTAATTCTTTTTAATATTTTCCCCGTAAATACTCCCCCTGTAAATATCCCCCTTTAACTCTAAATAAATTCTTTTATTTTTTTCTAAAGAAGTCTCTTCATCCTTCGTTTGTATTATTTTAATTTTGGTTTAGAAACTAACCCGTAAATATTAAAAAACCCCTAGACATCACGCCACTAAAATCCCGCTATCTGAAAAGTCTAATTTTTTGGAAGATTTATTTAGACTCCCACATATATGAAAACGCAAAAAACATAATAACTAGATATAGTGACATTGGTATTTATATTCTATATTCGCACCAAATTATAAATCAAATCTCTCCAGGTATTAATAGCCTGTCGGTGTATGCTTTCACATGCATGTAAATTCAGTATCTTAAAACCGAACAAACTCATACATATAAAATTTGGTATGTGATCCTCTTCTAAAATGGTACTTTCAAATCAAATTTTAGCTTTAGGGCCGAAAAAAGTGCTTTTCGAAATACATACTAAGTTTCTTTATTGTACTAAGAAGCACACAAATTCATTTACGAATCTACTAAATATCTAGAATTTTTATGGAGGAGAGGACAGGTAAATATCTGTATTGGAGAGTGAATGATAAAATTTCGGGGAGAGCATTTTTATTGGGTGTTTTTATCCAGTATAAATTGTCTTGTTACCTTTTTAAAGACGAATGGTTCTTCGTCGTAGACGGGGTTGATCCCGTTGTTGGGTATGGTCTTGGTCTTGAACCTTCTTCGCACAGTATCTGCGGGCAGCCCGTACATGTCCACTTCCACAAATGTACTCACTCGCTTGTCCGACAGGAACTGACCCGAAATAATCTGAAATAAAACGGCCAAAAAGGGGTCAGTTGAAAATGCTAAACAATCCTCCGTAATCCGATATCAAAGGATTCGGATTTTTCTCTCTCGGGATTACACAAAATATTACGATAAATAACTAAAAAAAAGGAATTAAGAGGCTTTGTTGATGGAGTGAATTTGAAGAACTAGTTTAATTTTGCATTAAATTATTACTATTTTAAGGTCCAATTTTGCTTTATATTTTGCATTTTTTCGGCAAACCAAATGATTAATACATAATCGACTTTCACGTACCATGAAATTAAATTTTAAAAAAATTCCATTTTTAAGACGATTTTTCCACCACTCAAATTTCCAGTCGAATAAGTATTACAAATGAAAATATATACCGGCTTTCTGGCACAGTTAGCGCGTCTTCCTCGTGTTCTGTGAGTCCCGGGTTCGAGTCCCGGTTCGGGCATGGTTGTTCTTCTGTGTTCTATCTGTGAGATGTGTGAATGTGTCCCGCTATAAAAAAGGGCTTTGCAAGCGTGTGTGTTTCATCTTCATATGAGCTAGAAATCAGATTTCTGCCCTCGGGGGCTCAAGGGTCCATACCCTCAGAAGCTACTGCACCTCACTTTCCGTGGTAAAAAGCGTACACGACATCATCATCATCATTATTATCAAATGAAAAGATATGAAACGACACTGTGGGTATAAATGAAGGCTTAACTCAAAGTTTACAACACAGACCCGACCCATTGTTTAAATAGCCGAAGGATTCTTTGTTCTCCGAATTTCTGTGGCCATGACGAGCCCCAGTCTTGGTTTGTTCGCTGTTTCTTGGTTTGTTCGCTGTTTTATTTTATTTTATTTGTTATACTGCGCCAAGAAATGGTTTGATTTGATTTTTTTGGCGCAATAGCCACATTTGTTCACGCTGCACTAATCCAAAGGTAAAATTTAAAGTAAAGTGCGTTGAAAGTTCAAAATAAAAATAAAAATTGCTAAACTGAAATAAAATAGCTATGCATCAATTTTTTAAGATTTCAGCTTTAAACAAAACAGGGTCTTGGAGTTAGACCTCCGAGTTCAAACGATTTCCTTTCAGATGTTTTTTAGGGGATAAAAATTGCAAGGTGACATGTCCGGGGTGGAACTTGGCCAACTCCGCGTATATGGCCCTAGAGACGTGTGGACGCGTGTTATCATGGAGCAGATATACACCCTTGTATTCTGCTCCATTATAACACGCATTGTGTTATCATGGAGCATTTTGCATTGTGAACGACATCCTGTCTTCACATACACTGTCATGTGACTATGAGTACATTTAACGAGGCGCCTAGCCCCGTCAGGGGCTTATCCTCGAGCTTGGGAGATGTTGATGCGAGCGAAGTGAGCAAAGAACTGCCATGGACTGTTAGACTGCTTAGAGTACCCAGAAGAGTGGGTGGGCGGCAATAGAAGGAATGCTGCCTTACCATTGGTAGTTGGTTATGGCTATAAAAGACTTGGCAAGTCAATGTCATGTCATTTGGACGGTGCTCTTTATAAGAGCCTCTGCTCTCTCTTGTGCATGTTCTAAACTAAGTTGGAGTATATCTAGATGACTCGCAAAGTTCTTCCATAGAGGCATAGACAAATATGCTTACGGTTATGTCGTTACGACGTTCGTTCATTTGAACATCCCTTTTATAAAAAGATAAAATATTGTAATCATCAAAAATTCCGAGCTCGAAATTTTAACGAATCTTCATGTTTCAGATTTTTTTGAGTCCGAAAAAGAAGCATGCATGGGATAATGAAAACGATAACTGATAAACGTTTCAAATTAAACTGATGAAATTTGGTATGTGAACCTTACACCAAATTTGTAGATCTCTTTCAAATTTTGAATAATATATAATTAAAAGAAACTTCTAGGACAGCGCAAATAAATACTATGATTACAAAACTGAAGAACCAGACAAAAATTCGTGCCACGTTTAGACAGAACTTTGTCACATTTTAAATCAGATTTGTCTACTAGTTGACCTTCCGCCAAGCTATATATTAACAAGCCTGTAAACAAGGTATTTCAAAAATTCAGTGAATCATATGAATTAAATTGGGTGCGCAATCTTGAAACTAAAACTATAGTTTTGTGCCAGCGTCCTGGAACAGGGATATTGCGTCTTTCTCGTGATCTGGGTGTCCAGGTCCAGGGCATGGTTGTTCTTCTTCTGTGTTCTAGCTATGAAGTGTGTAAATGATCCCTCTGTAAAAAGGGGTTGTGCAAGCGAATGTGACGCATGAAGTAGCTAAGTCGTACTCTTGGCCCTAGTCGGCGCTACTTCAAAAACAAAAGACGCTCAAGAAGGTTAAAATCATTGACGCCCATTAGCGCGCTTGTCCGTAGCAAGTGCCATTAGTAACAATAACATAGTTTTGCGTCAATTGTTCATTCAATTCGTTGAAAAAGGCCTACTCATTTACGAACTTTTTCATTTACGGTCATTCATACTATGAATCATATAAAATCATGAGCGAGAAGTCGAAATTTAAAAAATTAAGGCCCACTTTTTTTAAGAGGTAGGAAAGGCGGATGACAATTTTGTTAGAAAGGAAACTAGAAAGTTTCGAGGAAACCACTCATGATGGTTAATTATTGCATTGAAAAACACTTGTCCAGTGAGAAAATAGGTCTCGTTGCTTTTAAAAAATATAGAATCCAGGAATGAATAATAATGTTTAAAAATTGTAGAAATTAAAGAAAAATAAAATTATAATTAAAACTGGCTTAAACTTCTAAAGGAGAAACTTCTTCAAACTGTAATACATTTATGTATCATTTTAATCTAAATACTTAATATCTTTTTTTTTCTCAAATATTTTAGATATAATTAACAAAATAGGACTAAATAACTGCAAAATTTTCAAATAATGGAAAAAAGTACGACAATAAAATTATACTCCTCATTCTCAAACTATCAAAAAGAGAGAGAGATTTTTATCAGAATTTTGAAAACACCATTTTTGCAAATAATGATCGCCGAACTCTTTCATATTAAAACATGAAATATAGGTTTAAAAAGGCAAGTAAATTTTTCAGTAGAAAAAAAAATGTATGCTTTCAGACGATAAAAATTATTTAATCTTGCAAAGAATTATTTCAGACTATTAAAACTTTAACATTACAAAAAATAATTTCTCAGGTTCATTTGATAGTATTTATTGATGTTAATTATTGGTTAAATTGTCAAATATATTCATCTAGAAAAAAATAATTTTCATATTATCATCACACTTAATAAATGGAATCCTTAAAATTGGGATATATGAAATAAATTGAGTGGATAAAATTGACATTTCGTTGAAAAAATGCATTGGATTTATGTTTTATTGAAAATCCAAGCTATTTAAAATTTTTAAATTAAAATATCAATCTTCTCTGCACATATTTTTTTATTTTCTAATTCTAATTTTAGCAAACGATGTTTTTTTTTTTTTCAAAAGATTACATTCATTCAGTTTCTGCATTTTAAAATCGTCTGCGTTCCAACGAGTTATTTATATCTAAGAGGTGTTTTTTTTTTCAGCAAACTTAAATTCTCATTCATCGTTGTCCGAAAAATAATCAATCTTGCGTTTAAGAGCTATTCATCAAACTTCTTTATTCTGTAAATTCTGGCAGTGATAGAATGCTTTTATGATGAAAACTAATAAATATTACAAAATAATATCAATACTTTCCCCCTGGAATGATTACTTTATGCATCAACAATTTTATTTTGAAAAAAAATCAAAGAAATTTTCTGTGAACTTTGCTATAAAATGCATTTATTGGGAATTAATCTCCGAATATAAATATCTTACTTTTTACTTTTACTTTAACCAAGCATAAAAGGAGAAAACTTCCAGTTGTCAAAAAATATTATAAAATGTACAATATTTTAAACTAAATCTTTGATTTAGAGTATCAACTAATGTAAAAATGATAATATAGAAAATTAACTAAATGAGTAAAATTAAAGGTTATCTTTACAATAATTTTAAAAAATCTATATCAGATATTAAACTAAGTTTCTTTTGCCTGTCTATTGGCTTATTTATAAATAACTTAGAAACATAAAAAACTTTTTAAAAGAATTTGTGTTAACTGCTTTTACACCAAAATTCCAAATGTGTATCAACTTTTGGGATTAATCAGTTTATGGAAAGAGAAGAAAAATGCTGACTTGAAATTCTCTGCTCAGAAACAAAACAAATTTCTGCAAATTCAGTAATGGAAATTTACAAAAATATTGATTGAAACGAGAACATTTCACCTAGTTCACATCTATAACTTTCCTCTTCAGCTATATCTTTTCTCTTTAGTTATACTTTACTCCTGGGATTGAGAATCCCAGGAGTAAAGTACAGTGCCCGACTTAGCCTAGTTGGGGCCCGGGGCCAAAACTTCTGTGGAGCCCTCTTTTATTTCACTACTTTAGTAATGAAAAACATTCATGACAAAAGGAAACGTAAAATAGAATTTCTATTCATTTTGGGGCCCCCACTTATGTGGGGGCCCGGCGCAGCTGCCTTGAATGCCCCTGCCTTAGCCAGGTCCTGGTAAAGCATTCATCAAGTGTTTGTACATACTTCTGCAGCTCTAGTAAGGATATTAAAGTTTCTAAGTAATTGTATATGATACACTCATTCTTCTGAAACTACCTAAAAAATTTAATGAGTTACAACATTGCAGCATAAAATTTACTATGAGGTGCTTCAAAGGTAAATGAATAAAAAAAAAATCTTACCTTAACGCTGACCGTTCCAGCGATGATGCCATCGACAGTGGATTCAATGAAGGGATCAAATTTTCGATCCGTCCTTCTCATGAAGTCAGGTTTCAGGAGATATCCACTCCGACCGTTGTATTCGAAAATACCTAGGTTGAGCTGCATACCCAAATCTGAAAAATTAAGCAGATTGAGGTCAGTTATATCCAATTGATTGTTTTTATAAAATAAAAGACGTATGTCATGTTGTTGCTATGCCAGTAGCACCACCTCAATGCTTCACAAGAGAAAGAAAAAAGTTAGTTTACATACAAATAACAAGTATTTATGATATTTTACCATTTAGTATAAGCATATACTCTCATATACACTCCAAAAAAGAAAAAAAGAATGTTGAATACATATTGTTACTAATCTGTTATGCTGCTCTCCAGAATAATTTAAAGATTTTAGATATTCTAAATGGCTTATAGATCAAAGTCCTCTGAACTTAGTGACAACTTGGATATGAATTTCGGGAACAAAAATGAAGGTTCTCGGAAACAAAAGAATTAAGGCAATATCTTGTTTGGGAGCTGAGATCCGTATGCGCCTTTACAAGGTTCAATGTCATGTGGGAAAATTCTTTATAAAAACAAAAGGGTAAAGCAAGCTAGTAAAGTGAACTCTCTATCTGTAATGTTGATTCTACCAACGCCTGATGGTATTTTTTATCCGTAGAGATGAAACACGTCTCACATGCATACATTCTACTCATTCCCATAAAAATACGATTCCATCTTACAATTCATATACAGAAAGAATTTATTTTCGAAAACGATCGGATGAAAGATATTGGTTGTCAGCGAAAACAAATGAAGCAATCATAATTTGTCATTATAATTTCAACTTGATTATCATAAAAATTATGTGAAAGAAGAAAATGTTTTAATTATGAAAAACAAAATTAATTCATGATTGGATTAAAATACATTAATTTTGCATCCTGTTATTCTTCTAAGTGTTCATGTTATAAGACTGCTTATACTTAATTAAGTTTTTTTTTCAAAGAAAAATAGACTATTGTATAACAACTTACAGTTCGTTTCGATATTCTAAGATGAGCACTTTCCGATGATTCTATCTCACTAAGGGGTGAGACGCGGAAGGAAGCATTTCCGGAATCCCTCCTCATCTTTTGACCTTGATTTCCGTTCTATTTTTCGTTAAATTTTTCTCGTGTATGTAATATTGTGTCATATATTTCTAATCGTGTTATTTTACTTTGATTTAGTCCACGAGTAATCCGAGTTTACTTTATTATTTAATGTAATCATCTTATCCTTTAATATTTTCTCTCATCTTTATTTTGACAAATTAAATCCATCCTAACGCATGTGCAAAAGCATGGAACCTTTTAGAATACATTAACAAACAATACTTAATATTTTATTTGTTTTGCACTTAAACAACCCATACTAATAACTCCAATAGAAACCTTACATATCAGGAATTGTATTATAAGAAAACAAAATTACAAAAGAAATTAAAACCATTATTTATGAAATTAAAATTAATACCTGATAATACTAACTATGTCACTCAAACATCATTTATTTTCCGTTAAATTTTTTATCAATACATATCAGCAAAAACACAAATGAATAAAAAAAAGTAAGAAATAATTATGTTCAGCAAAAGAAAAAGGTTATTTTCAGAAAGTATGAATAAAAATAGCCCTTTTCCGAAAAAAAATAAAAGACAAATTAACTATCTTATTTCTCTGCACTTGTTATTAATAGACAGAAATATGATCCAGAGTTTCTGAGGAAGCAACAACAACAACAAAACAGGAAATCAAAGATAAAGAGCTCGTTTGCTTTTTTAAACAAAACTGAAAATAAGCAAATAAATGAAAGGAGAAAATAGATGATTTCTTTGGGAGAGATTGTCACGTGATCTGATTTATCGTTTTCCCGATTCGTTTCCATGGAAGCTAGATTCTGTACGAAATACATCCCCATCCAATCATTAGTTTTCCACTACTCCAATTTTAGAAATGATTTCTTTTCTGCCTTTAGTGATTCCATCAATTTTACAGTGTTTTTTTTTTATTTTTCATCCCATAGGAATGCATGGGAAAAAAATGAAGTCATTTAATATTGTAAGAAAGTGAAATAATTTTTTTCCAGCAAAATTTGAGTAATAATTTAAAAGGATTAAAAAAATCTTTTATTTTTAATTTAGAGATTACATAATAATTTAATATAGTAAGAATGTAAAACATGATTTTCCAAGCGAAGATATTTTTCTATTTGTTCCCTAAACTATCCAAGACAGATGGGTAAATATTTAATGGATTTGTTACCGTTAGAGTATGAATCCGTTATTTTATAGAATACCTAGTTATTCCATGAAATAACTGGTCGTGTCCGTTAAAGTGTAAAACTATCTTGTATTTCATGGTTTAACTAGTTATTTCATAGAATAACGATAAGCAGCCCGTTAAAGTCTAAAATAATTTATATCATATATCTCGCACGACAAATACATTTACCTTCCACCCCCACTGCATTTATGAACTATCCCAGGCCATAGTTGACAGAGGAAAAGGTGATGCCAAATCTATTTTAGCTATCATCATAAAAATAACCGAAGAAGGATTTTTCCAATTGGCCACAAGAAGTACCATGCCATCTGGAAATGCCATGGAAATTAATTAACCTAGGCACTATTGCATATATAACCTTATACTCTGCACTTTGCGATTCAGCCGGCTTTCTGACACAGATGTATCGCGTCTTCCTCATGTTCAAGGAGTCCCGGTTGGTCATGGATGTTCTTCTGTGTGCTATCTGTGAGATGTGTGACTGTGCCCCCTTGTATAAAGGAGCTGTGCAAGCCAATGTGACGACTGTGTAATTAAGTCGTACGCTTGACCCTAGTTGGCGCTAATTCAAAAACAATACGCACATTTCGGCTTAAATCTGCTGCCGTATCAGTGAAGGGCTTATCCATAGGCAAGTGCCATAAGTAACAACAACAACTTTGCGATTCAATAAAAATGACAATTCAAAGAAAAAAGCCCATGTTTTTTATTTAATTTAAATCTCATCATTATCACGTTATTCTGGGCTGGGATGGCCTGGTTGGTAGAGCGTTGGACTCGTACTCCTTAGGTTACGGGTTCGAAACTCACCGGCCAAAACAATCCCCGAGTGTGTGGCGATTGGCGCTCGTTAAATCTGTTCGTGGTCGCAAAGTCCTCCATATCGAGAGTAATATCACTGGGGGTGCTGGGTCATAGGTATATATCCGGCTTAAAACAAGAGACGTATATATCCGGCTTAAAATCTGCTGATGTATCAGCTGGTTCTCTGTTCCAGGTCTAAATTACGATCTGAGATGAATGAATGAATATGCATGAATGTAGTCCGCCCCCTAAAAAGGGTTGAGACGTGTGTGTAGCTAAGTCGTACTCTGGGCCCTAGATGGCGCTACTTGTAAAACAAGAGACGTATATCTCCGGCTTAATATCTGCTGATGTATCAGTGAGGCTTGTCCATGGCAAGTGCCATAAGTAACAACAACAACAATCACGTTATTCTATCATGTAACGCTCCATTTTTACTAATCCTAAACTATCAGCTATCAAGTGATTTTTTAATAGGGTTGACAACACTTTACTGGACGAATGGTGGTAAATTCAAATCTTGCGTTAATTTTTGAGCGCTAATTCCAAAACATATAATGCCTTAATTCCAATATATTCTAATACGTATATTGGAGTAGAAATTTACAAGTGGAACAATTCAAATGGCGCGTTCTCAACAATTTCGAATTCACCCATCCGGGCCCCTAGAAATTTCCTTCCTAAACCATCGGAGTGAGTTCCTAGTGCTTGGAGTAGTTTCTGTAAATTGGTCTGTGATAATATTTGCGCAACATGCCCGGCATCTTCCTGAGCACACAGTTTGAGTTTCATATTATCGCCAACTAATATTGGGCATCCTGAGAGCTCTGCAACCCCCAGCTATGAATCTCTGTGTTCGAAAGCATCTCACGCATTCGGATTTTCGAGAACTGATACTGTTTACCTCACTGACAAATTAATAGTTTTGAGGAATTTGCAATTTCTGTATTCTTGAAATAATTTCCGTGTCGTGACACAAAGTTTTCTAAGCAAATATCGCAATTCGAGGAAATTAAAGATTTATGAATGATAATATCTTCCCGTTTTTCCGCTTTGTTCTATGTAAAAAGAAGAAATTTATCCTTGTGGTTCTTTGAAAGTCTTATTAAAAGAAATTTGGAAATTTCAGCTTAGCATATAGAGCAAATATTAATATTAGACTTTTTTTCATTTTTACTCTATAGATTAGCATACAGAGCGTCTAACAGCTAATTAATAAAATACATATTTTCAGTTTGGCAAATACTTTAAATAACTTAAATTATCCGACGAGGTTCAGAAGGAAATTTTTAGAGAAAAAAATATAGTCAAAAATTTCAAGTTATCATGTGAGAACAATACTATTTTTTAAGTGATTATTTGTCATAATTAATTTAAGTCATTATTCCAGTTTAAACCAGTTTGAAAAAATTACGAGACTTCTCTCTCTATCTCTCTTTAATGATAATTTTTAAAACTATCATTTTAAATTTTTGTAGATGGCAAACAAACTTTTTGAGTTCGATCGATTTTAAAATTAAAAAAAAAACAGTAATTTTGATGGAATCACTATTAATGGAAGCTATTGTATATTTGATAAAATCCAATGAACGTAATGCCGATTGATGTTAAAATTATATTCTAATATTTACAGTATTTTTAGAAGTACAGTTATTAAGAATGCGCTTATAATATCAATAAATAATAAATATAAATCGCGTTTTACAAAATTCCGATAGTTAAAACAAAAAAAATCCCCCCTCTCCCCCTAAAAAAACATAATCTTCTAGGAGCGAAATTAATTATTTAAAAATAAGAAATTATAAACAAACTAGAAGATGACGTCATTTCTTAGAAACGACATAAAAAATTAGCAACTGGATAGCAATTATATCAGATTTTTATGTATTTTATAGCAAGGTCAACAATTTAAAAGCACTGAAAATCCATGCGAATAGCCTGCTGCCATAACACATGACATTTTTTCTAATATGGCAAAAAAAAAGATGATTAATTTTTATCTTTTAGACAAAGCTGAAATTTACTAATTAAAATTCTGAAATATTTTATTCTTTTATTATAAATCTTGATCGGCAACCTTTATGCATAAATAAAGTCAATAAAGTCATAAAATAAAATTAAATATATGCGAAACACAATTATTGAAAACTCTAATAGATCGGAAAATCGCCACAGCTTTAGTATCTCCCTACTTTCGGAATGAAAATAATCACTGATTCAGAAATATCTCCAGCCTTACTTGTCAAAAAAATTTTACCTACTTTTGAATTTTGAAATTATTTTCCACATTTTTGATATTTGGTTTTCGTAGAATGACTTCAGTATTAAAAAATTATTATGTCTTAAGTCAAATTCTTTACATGCATTTCCTAATATTCTTATTTGAAACTAACTTACTTTTAAACTGAAAAAAAAAACATGTATAGATATATGTATGTTAAGTTTTAAAAGAAATCAAATAAATACCTAATGTCTGGTAGTTAAGAGCAACCATTTGACAACCAGCGTTCCAAAACACCTAAAAAAATCATTGTGAAATATTAATTCGACTACAAATATTTTTTTTATTTCATCAAAAACAATATCATTTATAAAATATCATAATCAATGAGCTACATCATTATCAATGACATAAAAACAATATCATTTATCAATGAAACGTACAGAAGAACCATTAACAAAAATTGTCTGCCTCTTATTTTCAATTTAAGGAAATTAATCGGTGAAATATTTGTATTAAAAGAAACGATAAGCAAACGATAAATTTTCCTTCTTTTAACATAATTTTTTCTTTTAGTTAATTCAGCTAATTCATTAATTTAATTCTTTAAAAAACAATCACAAAAAACTGTTTTGAGAAAATCAACACCCAAAGAAAATCTCTCTTAACTAATTTGTATTAGATTTTATTATAAAAATAAAAATTCGAAGAAAAGTTTTAATCAGTTACAATGTTTTTCATTATACTAATTAAATCGTTATAAAATGGTCCCTATTGAAGGAAAAAATGGAAAGGATAAAATTTCATTTACTAGTATCCTCGGAGAAATGGGAGTCTATTTTTTGCTTACAGTTAGTTGAAAAGTATTTCGAAGGTGAATTTTTAAAGTCAGTTGGGGCAGCATAAATGTGGGAATTTTCAACGCCAGTTGGGGTAACGCAATACAGATTACAAATTTTTAATTTCCTTTATTATGTTTTATTTTAATTTCAAAATACTTCGAAATGAATTCGAAAAAACGAATGATTAACAATATTTAATTTTAAATGCATCAAAAATTATAAAAATAAACAAATTCGTTTGAAATAATCGGCCCAAAACATTTTAAGTCTAATTTCCTTATCCTGGGGAAATAACAAACTGTTTAATTCATTTGGTACGATGGGGAAGTGAAGATTTTTGTTGGGAAAGTAAGAAAAGTGTCGCTTTTACTATTTTCTTCACAATTTTTCTGTTCTTTTTCTCAATAAGGACCTTCCTCCTGCCTTAAGGAAAATATTTTTTTTAAAAAAATTAACCGAATCGGTAGAGATATTCTCCAATTTTTGTTTAGAAACACATTTGGCGATTCATTTTTATTTATGTAGATTAGAGTTAATTATTAGAGTAAAAGTAATTATTTGAGTAATTAGAGTATTGGTATAAAGT
>JAOUZG010037017.1:2485555-2500114 GCA_026289955.1 Argiope argentata
TAGATAATATTAATATTTTATAGCATTACTAATTATACCGCAGTATCATAATTCCATTACGGTTTGGTTTAAATGTAGGTGGAGTTCATTAAAAAATTACACAGCAATATTAGTATAAGTAGATATTCTGTACACTGGTATTTTAGTCGGTCAATTCGTTATCAAAATATTTATTTAAAAAACTCCCAAACATTATGGATATCAATATTAGAATTCACACCTGCGTTGGCAGAAAAAGTAAAACGAGCAGGAGCAGGTGGCTATTTGGCTTTTCGAATTGCACACCCCTGACGAGCTGCCGGTAAATCGTCCGACTCCGAACCACTTGAACTATCGTCTTCACTAAGGCTACATACCATCGCCATTATTTTCCATTACTTTCAACGCAACTATCCTTCTCTATACATAACCAATCCACAAGCCGAAGTATACTATACAACTGGGAAATCACTTGACCAATCCCGCCAAAAGAGCCGCCAAACCAACAAAACTCGGCTAGCTGCCAATCAAAGCTGAATATTTCCTTTCATTTATATCAGATCAAATAAAACCGTGATAAAAAAAATCGTACCTACAAATTCTATTGCCCCGTGTTTCTTCGGGATGATAATTAATTGCAATATATATAAACTGGAGATAACAAGTGGTTAAAGCCAATTTATGGTTGATTGTCCCTGCTTTCAAAAATATGCGATAGTTCAAAAATACAATGATTTAAATATATCACATTTTCTATAGGATTTTGAGATTGCAGATTTCTATCAACTTTTTGTTTCATTCGGTTGAGAAAAACGTGTCTAAAACTCACATTAGATTTTGGATTACTATAAGCGCATCCATCGCCAAATAACTCGCCAAGTATGACACTATGGATTGAGTAAAAATGCCATGTTAGACGTTCTCTGATACCACAAATTTATTAAAAAGTATGCGAAAAAAGTTGTTGGGAAACCATTACCACCCTTTCTCAACTTTTATTAACATTTTAAGAAAATTTAACGAGGAAGATTTTGAAGAAAAAAAAACTGGAAGTTTTTATTTACTGGGCAACGTTAGGGCTTCGAAATATTCTGCTACTATTTTTTTTAACCAATTAACTGTTTTTGAAGATGATACTTCTTCTTTTGTACAGCCGACCACCCCGCCACCATTGAACGTAGCAGTATCGACAGGATTTGTTGTGGCCGACTGTGCACTGTAGCAATGTCCATCCTTACATTGACCGAATCAGTCAAACTGATATTCTCTTCGAGATGATTGACCCCAAAGTGGTCATAAACTGACCATTTCCTCCTCTACAAACTTTCAAATAGTTGGGAAAAAACTGGCAATTTTAGACATCATGTTCTTCAGAGTCCTAAGATTACATGATACCATCAGTACTGAACTCAAGTCATTATTTTCAACTTGCAGATGATTTCGAGGAATTCCTTTAAATAGTGGTAAACAGTACCGATTCCTTCACAAAATGCATTTATTTTCCTGCATTCTTCCAATTTTTTGGAAATATGCAGGAAATCTCCCATGTCCTGATATAATTTGGATTACCAATGGATAATATATTATTTTTATTTCTGAATTAGGAATAAAATCGTAGGTTACTCTTCCTTTTTTGGACATATACCATCTGTCAAATCATTGTAGCTTAATTTCTTCTCTCAATTCTCATTTTAAGACACCATTTGATTTGGGGACAATTATATCCACACTCTCTTTCTGTGCTGCCATCTTTGCATATTGATCCGCCTTTTCGTTACCATATATCCCGATATGGGCCTTAACCCAACTCAACTCTATCCTCTTGTTCAGCGTTACTCTTTGTATCTTTTCTTTTATCGTCCATTTGTCCCTATTACAATTGTGAAATGATTGAATAGCTTGTAGAACTGACAGAGAATCTGAAAAAATTGAGCAGTCTGACGATAACACTCGTTATGGAAAAAGAATAAAAATTTGAATGAGGATGTGTTTATTCGTCAGAAGTAATGAATAGGGACAATTTGCAGTTTGATTAACAATTTTAGCGAACAAACATATTCAAATATATTTGTAAGTTTCAAGATTTTTAAAAAATTTGATATAAATCGAAATCAAAAGAAAGAATAGAGGATTATTATGTGATGTGCCCTGCCTTGCTAAATACCATTCTCCAACAACAACTTAAAATAATTAATTAATTAATTTTATTTTTTCTTTTTCGTTTATGTGCAAAATATGTATGTTAGTTTATGTATTGTGATTATTTACATAAAAATGTCCTTTTCATTACAACATAATTTTATATTAAACATTCTCTATGCTTGATGAATATACTAGTCATCGCTTTTGTGACACATCTTCCAAAAAGGCTGAAACGGTTAACGGGTTAAATTCATCTCTTATTTCATTACAAGTATCTAGAAAAAGGTTATGCATATTATAAAATTTTGTACAAAAGTTATTTCTATTTTAAAAAGATTAAAGATTCAAGCCTTTTAATCAGTAATAACGGTATCAATTTAATCGATAACAGCGATATATCAATTAGTTTTTTTAAAAAAAACATTCCAAACAGAATTACATTCATTATATTTTTCTATCTGATCTCTTTTTTATAATAATTCGCATATTAAAAAATTATTATTCAAATCACACCAAAAATATCATTTAACCCGTGTTCATTGATCGTAAATTCCCAAAGAGAACCACCTGAGCATATTTTATTGGAAAAAGAAAAAAAAATGAATAAGAACATAGACACCTTACGCGCTAGCTACAACCTGAAATTATTGGATTGCAGGGTCCATTTTTTATTCGCATTCAAAACAATCGATTCAGCAACAAAAGAATCTTTCTCCTACGCTGCGTTTCTTTTTTTGGATCGATCCAAAGATTCCGAGGAATTTTATTGAAGTCCCTCTTCATTATGGTAATGGAAAAATGATTTTCATTTTTGGAAAACGCGTCAGATATGGAAACGCAAGATAAATAATTTACTCTGATTTCGGAATCTGGAATTTTTCTTTTTTATTGAAGGACGCCGTCGCTTTATTCTCGCGCTTTTATGTTTGGAAAGACTTGGGGTTTTTCTTTGTTGTGTAAATATAGAAGAAACAATTTTTTTGGTCGAAGACGCAGATTTTGTTTTCTCGCTTCTCTTACTTCGTAAACCTTAAAAGTTTGATGCAAATTCGTATCCAAAACATAAATTCGATAAAAATAAGTCAATGGCGAAAATGTTGTATTTAAAAAAAAACATTATTTTCATTTTGACTTCCAACTGTTATTGTTTTGTATTTTGAAATTAAATTTTAATTCAAAAGAAACAGTTTTGGTACCAGCTTGTTATCACGTCAAGTCATGATGTTTTTGGGAGGAGGTTTTTGTGTCAACAAAAATCCATAGGTGAAAATTAACCCCTTAAGTGGTTTATTTTCCTTACTATCTAAATAATAAGATGACACCTTCTATTTTGGGAATATTTTCTTATTTTGATTCAAATGGAAATCCATAGAATACTTGGCTTATCTGCGTATTCGAAGTCATTTTACTATTGAATTATAATTGTTATGAATGATTTACTTTTTGTTTACAACCATCAAAATTCGATAAATCGATGCACGTACGCGCACGGGCAAACCGGTTAAAAGGGTTTAAATTTTTAATCCGTAGGCGAAAAATAAAATTTTTTCACCTGCACGAGCATTTCCAAAAATTAGCTTTTAATAATGTGGATTGGATTTACAAAATTTCTGACAAAAAAATAATTTAATGACTACATCAAATAAAACCTAGAAAAATATCATTTTGAGCGCGTGAATTGTATAAAATGAAATAAATAGGATATGGGATATTTTTTTAAACAAAAAATGCGATACAGGTTTTTTTTGTGTGAATCGTTTGCAATACTAAAGTGACTCATTCAAATGAAACCATTAAAATGAATAAAAATATAATTTAACTCGCACGAGCACGTGGTGCTTGGCCATTCAAGAAATCATATTCTTACCTGATACGTGGAAATATGCATAGCAGATTTCATTTTAATCTTTTTTTTATTAATTTGGTCATGCAAAAGATTTCTGATCAAGGAATCTCCCAATTATCTCTAATTAAAATTTCGTAGAGTACAGCTATACATACAATTAATGTGTTATTAAGTAATTTTATACTATTATCTCGCTACTGTACAATTATAAAACCATACTGAGTGCAATTTTGTGGATTTTAGGTCCGTTATAACAATCCATAATTTTATACAATTTGTCGTGATTTTTTTTATTCTATTCCAATCCTGTTAAGAAATTCAGTAATTAATTTTATGACACAGCTTACATTAATTTTAAAACTGTGTTATCTCTCATATTTTAATGTGTGATTCGAAGCCTTTAGTTTTCAGATATATGTGTAAAAAAACCTATTCACTTTTGAATTGTATTATTATTTAGAGCTAGTTTCTTCACTTGATAATCGCAGTTCATATGTAACATTCTAGTTCTTTTGATTTAGTTATATTAATGCGACGTTTTAAACCAACATTATAGTATTTTGGGATGCATCTTGAATTTTGGACTGCGGTGAAATAACGAGGACGACATCTGAGTTGGCACATCTGTGTAAAAATTTCTTGAGCACTCCAGGCGAAAGATAATTAGCTTCAACGAGTTTAGCATGCACCAGATCCGTTTACACGGCTACTTTTTATGTGAAAACTGGTCTCAATGTGTGTGTGTGTGTGCGTGTGCGTGTGTGTGATGATATGTTAAAATCAAATTTCAATTCTAATTAATTTCAAAGTTTTGTCTTAATTTAGCCCATAGTAAATTTAATGTAAAATAATTAAAAATTGCTCACATTTGCACTTTCACACGCTCCGCGTAAAGGGGCAGAAAAATGTCCAGCAAGTACATTCTTTTAAAAGATTCCTGTGTTTCTCTTATCAGGATCGACATGTTTGAGGAATCCTTATCGAAATGTCATTGTAAATAGGAAGTGTGAAAAATATTTTCCCTATAAAAGTTTCATGGCATATAAGACCTGGGATAATTAATTTCATTCTCAATTGTTTTAATCTACTTTTGTGCCCCGCTGTGAGTGGTAGACTTTGTCTGTGAATATTGTAAATAGATCATGCCTCTCCTGGAGAAAATAAAAAGAACTTAAAAATTCAACCTGTCTTTTCCTGGATTTCAGCCACGACTCTGTCCTCTTCTTTCAAAATAATGTGGTTAAATATATTGTTGCAAGCGAGCGAATGTCACTGGAAGCGCGGCAGGGAGAGCGATTAGCGACGGCGTCAAAGAGCTTGGCGCCGTCTGGGTTGGTTTGGCGAAAGGAATAGTCTCGCAGCCGCTGGATTTCTCTCGGTGATTTCCGAAGCCTCTCAGCGTTTTCGTCCGGTTATATAAGGGACGGGCTACCGCATTCGGCAGTTCATCTCTCTCAGAAGAGAAGCGCTTCACTTTACTAGCGGATTCTCGCTTGTTATTAGTGAGCTGTGTTTGCGTTTGCTGTTAACGTTGTGTTATTGAGCTCGCTGTGACTTGCTGTTTGCTATGCTATACTATAGCTGTTTTGCAATCTGTGATTATTGAGCGTACGGCTTGCATTTACGTTGTAAGTGTCTGATTACTGCTGGATTGTGTTTTCTGAAGTTTTACTTTATCGAGTCATCTTGTAAATAGCTGTAAGTAAATTTGTTTGTGCTGTCTTCGAATAAAGTCCATTCAATCCAAACCCTCTACGCTAAAAAAACGTAACAATATATATATTAGTTCGTAGGTCGAGTTTTTAGGATAGCAACGAAACAAAAATCAAAATAGAACTAACGATCAATTTACTAACTATCAGTGAGAAATTAGTCATAAAAGCGAATAACTATTATTGAAGTGTAGTAATATAGTAAAAGCATATATATTTTTGGACGGAAGTTTATTTTCAAGCTAGCGGAAGCAGTGTAATTATAATTTTACAGTATATTCTGAACTAACGGTGTTATTCTTTCTTCATCCGAATAAAACCGTAGTTTTAGGGCAAGGGATTTGAAAGCCGCGAGTTCTCATAATTTAATTTTTAAATTTCCTCATATAAGAGCTATGTGCATCATAATATAACATCGTAATATCTTGCTCATAATGCTGATATTTATCTATTGCCACTCACATATAGATATTTAAAAGACAATTCTAGCCTATAAATAATTTTCGATTTTATTGTTTATTCTCTTGCACCATCAATTTTATTGTCGATGAGTCATTTTTTTCTCATAAAATAGCAATAAACTACACTCAAAACTCTAACAATACAACTCATTTGTTATCCAACTTGTCTACTCGCGCACCCCTCCTCACCACCCTACACCCTACCTCAACCCCCACACACCTGCCAAAACTCTGTAACATCCCGATGATCCCTATTCACGAAGTATTGCCAGATCCAGATCTGATTTGCGAAATCCTTCATCAGACGATAAAGCTTAATGCATATTTCATATCTAATAGGGCACGAATCAGCTCACGAACGAGGGGATTCGTCTGCTTTCACCAGCCGTAATTTAAACACAAATCGGAACGGCCCTCCGTTCCGGATGAGGGAACGATCCGTTCGGGATTGGCCGGAGAGCCATTCAAATTCGCATTCGCTTTCAACTCGTTCTCATTATTCTGAAATAAGCGAACAAAAGAGCGATTTTTACTTTCTCATAAGTTAAGTATACATAGAGATAGCTTTGTAATCCAGAAAATAATCAATCATACGGTTTTTATTTTCTTGTATTCTGAGTATACAAAGAGATAGCTTTGTAATCCAGAAAAAAATCAATCATATGATTTTTATTTTCTTATTTTCTTAAAATAAAAATCGTATGGTTGATTTTTTCTGGATTACAAAGCTATCCCTTTGTATACCCATAGTACAAGAAAATAAATACTGTATGATTGATTTTTTCGGGATTACAAAGCTATCTCTTTGTATACCCAGAATACAAGAAAATAAAAACCATATGACTGATTTTTTTAGGGATTACAAAACTATCTCTTTGTATAACCAGAATACAAGAAAATAAAAATCGCATGGTTGATTTTTTGCCGAGAACATATCAGTCATATGGTTTTTTTCTCGGTATACATAGAGATAGCTTTGTAATCCAGAAAAAAATCAATCATATGGTTTTTATTTTCTTGTATTCTGGGTATACAAAGAGATAGCTTTGTAATCCATAAAAAAATCAATCATATGGTTTTTATTTTCTTGTATTCTCGGTATACATAGAGATAGCTTTGTAATCCAGAAAAAAATCAATCATATGGTTTTTATTTTCTTGTATTCCTGATATAAAAATAGATAGTATAGTGAACTAGTATAGTGAAGTAATTCCATTTAATTTCACTATACTAGTAACACAAACTACTCATGAGTGGAAATTTGAAAGTAAAAATCTGAGAATATGTATTGTTCAAGATGTTGTTGAAGTATTTACTATTTTACGCAGGGAAGAGAAGGGGACAGGAGAAAACTTTCTTTTAGGTCAATCTGACTGTTTATTAATCTAAACATTTTCATATTTTCTCGAGAACAAATGACCATATTTTATAGTAGCCAATGGTTTGAGACGGAAATTAATCAAAAACGGAAAGAGATTCAAGTATGGGAATTGGCAGGTGATTTTTCAAAGCAGTTTTGAAATCTTTGTCAAACTTTGAAAAAAGAGGTGCTAGAATCATATATCACTTTCTTTCACAAAACGCTCATATGCAGAACTATGGGAATAAAACTTATGGCTTTTATGGCCTTGTTCGCAATTCATAGCTTTCATGAGCTAGTGTAGAGAATCAGAATAACTCATTTATCAGGAAATATGCTAGAAAGTTTCGAGAAATCTAATTAGATATTGAATTTCTGTTCGTTTAATACTGAAATTAAATTACAATTAATTCAATCAATGAAATAATTGGGATGACCTGAAGCGATAGAATCAGCACTTTATATTGATAAATTTATATAAAATCTTAAAGGCATATGAAATTCAGAACGTTTAAAAACATAGAAAATTTGCACTTTTCGCTTTTATTAATTTTGAAATTCCATTTTTTAAATGACACAGCTACAATGTATCTTTCTAACACAGGGATATAAACTCTTATTTATTGAATGAATGAGATAATTTCATAACTTACCTCTGGGGAAGTGTTTTTTCTTATTTTTGATGATGATTTTTCTCATGAGTTGCTTTGGTGACGGCAGAAGTTGGCCAGGATTCAGCTGAAGGAAGGAAAAAAAAGAAAAATGATATCTACGATCACAAATTTCAAGTTATTATGTGAAAACATTATTATTTTTTTTATCTATTTGTCTTGATTAATTAAAAAAGTCTTGTCTCGATTGAAAAAGCAATACTGGTATAAAAGCAGGTGAAAAATATATACGATTGACAGATTTTGATGAATATTGCCATTTAAGATCATTGCCTACGCGATTTCGAACTTCAATTTTTCACAAACCCCTAAAATACCATCATGTTCTCACATGATTATATATGACTTGCGTAAGAACAAATTTAAATTATATGGGAGTGAAAATTTAAGGAATTAATAATAACGGGACAGAAAAGACAATTACAGTTTTATTGAAGTATGGTAATATACAAAATGTGTGACATTGTTAAAACGGTTAACTGAATTTTACAAAAAGAATGAAGAACGTTTCATTTTTAAAGCAATTTTAAATAAGTGAAGTGATATAAATATTTAACAAAATTTATGAATTCAAAATGAATAAGGAGATACAGCCTTATAAGGCAATTTTATTTCTGTATATTATTCCTGTATATTGTGTATTCCAAAATATAGATTAAAACAAAGAATTCGTAGCTACTATGAGATCTACTGTCACTCTTAATCACAGTTTTTTCCAACAGTAAAACTTAATTATTTTTGAAAAGTCAACTAATGTCTTCGACTGAGTTACCTGTGACCCATGCATCGTAGATTACTAGCACTAAGGTACATTTTCAGTGTTACCATATTTCATGACATGGGAAGTGGAACCATAGATAAATATGTAACGAATTTTTCAAGAAAATTCTGTTGTTGTTGTAGTTGCTTCTAATGGCACTTGCCATGGACAAGCTTGCTGTTGCATCAGCGAATTTAACCCGAAATTGGCGTCTGTTGTTTGAAATACCGCCGACTAAGGCCAATAGTATGACTTAGCTACTGACTCATCACATTTGCTTGCACAGCCCCTTTTTACAGGGGGGAGGGACTACCATTCACCTTACGGATAGAACACAGAAGGTAAACTATGCCTGAAAGCCCAGATCACCGGGAAGACGTGATACTCTTATGCCAGAACGATGGCCAGAAAACTCTTTTAAATGTATAATCAAGCCATTCTAACAACCTCGCAGATTGTCAGATCTTCTCCATAAACAATAAATGCGAGAACAAGTTTCTGTATTCCACTACAAAATGGTTTTAATCACTTAAAACCACAGTAATAGCAACTTCAATAAGTTAAATCCGTGCTGTAAACCTATATTTTGACTGTAACTATTCAGCATGCAATCCAACCAATAGTTAATGCATTTCTCACATTTAAAAAAATCAATCTTTTTTAATGTTTTTGTGAAATAGTGTTTTCAATGCTGGTACTTATTAGATTTGTTTCTCTATAGCAGGGGTTCTCAAACTTTTAGATATTGCGACCCCTTTTTAGACTAAGTATTTTGGTGACCCCCCCCCAAAGTTTTAACTTTATCTAAAGTTTAGATAGAAATTTTGAAAATGTTACACGTACTCAAGAGTTTGCTGAGTATGTGTCGGTTAATGGCGCCACATCCCTTTACACTTTATCTTTCTCTTTACTAGTATCTTCTCATTTCAAGACTTTGATTGAACAGTCTACAGATTGCATTCCAGTTAAGAATATGAGTGGAGTTGTGTGGATAGTCAATCCGTTCATTGAGCAAGCCGTAACAAAATCTGAGCAAAGTGCCCTTCATCATGATCAACTGATAGTGATTTCAAGTGATCAGTCAGCTTAAGTAATTTTTAGCAAAGCTTATATCAACGAATTAAAAAGGAATACCCAGAACTGTCCACAACAGCATCAAAAATTTAATTCCCTTTTCTACATATTACAACTGTGAACAAGGATTCTCCATAATGATAAATTTAAAAACAAAATCAAGAAATTGGTTGACGCTGGAAAATGACATTGTTTTGTGTGTTACAAAACTCATTCCAGACATTAAAAAATTGCTTAATTCCAAACAAGCTCGTGTATTCCAATAACTAATAGAACACAAAAACCAACTTGTGCGCGTATTAAAAGCTTTATGTGCTCTCTTTTTTTTAATGAAAACTACAGCAATAAATTCATTTTCTTTAAACTTTTCATCCACATCTCGCGACCCTCCTGGACACATCCCGCGACCCCCCGGGGGGCCACAACCCACCATTTGAGAACCCCTGCTCTATTGGGCTATGTTTATATTTAGTTTCTAATTGCGGTTTGAAGAATACGCTCATACTAGGACTAGCAAACTAGGAAAATTTTCGATATTCCTTGAACCACAATCCGGTTGTTACTGTCAAAGCCTTTCTTTCCGATTTTGGCGAAAATCACAGATGGAAATCGCATTGAACAGCAGCATACATAATGTGAATAAAATATTTATATTATTCTGACCTTCTTATAATTGAACTTCGTCTGAGAAAGCGCCATTTTCAGTTGTTTTTTTCTTATTCGAATAACATATTAGGGTTGTCAGAAAGTAAAATTTATTAATAACTCTGGGAAGATGGTAGTTTAATTACTGAAAATAACAGTTATTTTCAGAAGATTACAAAATCTGTAATAAAATGAAAGTCGAAATTTTGGCGAAAACGTTTATATCCAAGCAGCTATCAATTTGAAATTTTAACCATTATTCCCTTCTATGTAACACGTTAAATCTATTTAATTTGAAAATCTCATTAAGAGTTTTTAAAAAAAATGAAAACATTTTTTACACTGCAAACTTATATTCCTAATTTATTTATCGTAACGTCCTATAATATATTTTATAGATCTTTTAATACATATAGCTTTGTTTTTCATTTGAGAATCTTCTGTTCCATTCAGATTAATCGTATCTATACTGCTACTAAAAATTTTGTGAGTTTAGATGGATGATATTAGCCAATCATGCCAGAGCGGCTGAACGAAATTGCATGAAATTTAGAACATATATAGATTATAGTCTAGAATAAGACTTAAGCTATATTTATTCCTATTTATTGAGTAGTAAGTTTTTTATTAATTAAAAATTAACCTCTCCTCCAAAAATCTTCGTTTCTCCACCACCAAACGAGTAAGACTTCAGTTTTTTTTCCCACGCTAATGAGGTCAGGCTTAACATGTTTTCGATATGTTTGTTTATTTTCTTAGTGTTTGATGCATTTAAAAATAAAATCTGCTAATTAAGGGATTTTTTGAATTACTTTTGAATTAAATTAAAACAGAATAAAGGAAATTTTTAAAAAATCTAATCTGTATTCCATTAGCCCAACAGGCATAGAAAATTCGCGCATTTGTCTTGCACCAATTGGCGCCAACTTCGTTTTAATTAAAAGTTTAAAAATTATGCGTATAATATAGTTGTAGCTATCTGAATCTTAATCGACAAATAAAATAGACATGACTTGATTTGATTTTAAAGAAATGCGGACTTGATTTGCTGTTTTGCTTTATTTTGGATACACACTGTAAATGAATTGTTTTTAGGTTAGATGTTTGCTTTTTTTATGTGTTGGAAGTCTCAAGTAAAAGCTTGTTTTATCTAAATACCAAAAGCCGATTTTTAGTTTCCATCATCCTTATATGGTAGCATAAAAGGTATATTGAAAAGCCTCTTTTAATTCTCAAAAAAGCTGTTTAAATTAATAAAATTGTCATTATGCATTTTCTCCTCGTTAAAATACCGTGCTACTAATAACATCGGAAATAAAAGGGTATTGGAGTTGTTTCCGGTTTATAAAACTGCATCTGATTGCTTTATATAAAGTTTAGGAATTTTAGAAAGTCATTTTATTCGCAGTTATTCTATTATGAATTTTTTTACGTGTGAAGGGGAAAAAGCAGCTGATGCCTATTAAAAAAGTGATAAATTACTCTTTAGCATAGTTCTTTCAAAGAACGCTAACAAAGAACTAGATTTTTTTTTTATTTTATTTGAGAAGGGGATAAAAGCCTGATCAAACCATTTTCCACGCCACACTACTTTTTAAAAGAGAATGAATCGCTAAAACAAAAATTTTCACCACAATTTTAATCCAACCATTATAATTGCAATGCCTTACTTAATTAGAAATAAAGGAAAAATGTTTTTATACATGAAAAGAGAAAAAAATAGTCATTCAAAAAAACCTAAAAAAAGTAAAAATGAAACTTGATTCTGTGTAAAGAAAGACTTTATTTTTTTAAAAAAGAAAGAGAGATCCCTCAATGCGTTGACCGCACGAATTAATCCCCTTTTGAGTCTCTGACAAAGAGAAATGAATATTTAAATGAAAATGAAAGCTTCGCTCGTAAAACCGCCACTGAAAAAACGCCACTGATTAAGATTAATGAAGGCGCAGAAGACATCTGTCGCAAATATGGATCGATGTTATTGTAATTAGCCTTGTTCTAAGGTTTTACGCCAACCCCCCTCTTCCTACATATCTTTCCTTCAGCGCGGGTTTCGGTGTATTAGTTGCAGTTACAGTTATAAAGTGTTCCTTTGCAATTTTAATCAACTTCCATGACAATTAATTGTGTTTCTTTTACGTTTGTACGTAAGATGTTAAGCGGGAAATATCGATTCTGTTCATTAAAAAAAAGAAGCTTTGTTTCTTAGTTAGCTCTCCTCCAAGTTTTGTTTGAAACAATGATTCAAATGAAACAAAGATCTTTATAAACTAAAAACTCAACCTTTTTTATTTTAAAGAAATGAATCAAACCGTAATAGGATAATTCAGCGTCACGGAAATCAATATTTGGGTTTTTAAATAATTCGTCCTTCCCTGCTTCGGTGTCTTTATTTTTTTTATTCAAAATTAAGAAAAAGTTTAAGTCACTTGTATTAATACTCAGAGAAGTTATCTAAGATTCTTTTAAGGTACGCATACTTTATAAAGAAAAAATATGAGCTAGCACCTTAAAGAACAGACCATCAAACTTAGACTTACAAAATTTGGCACATGAATTTTATACATTGCACTTTTGAGCAATGTTTTCAAAAATTTCGCTTAGAATATTAATTAATCAAAAAGTAAGCGAAATTTTAACGTCTTTCACATAGCTTATTTTACACTTTTACAAAGTATAAAATATTGTTTTATATGATCACGGGAAAAACAAAGAAGTTTATACTTTACCTGACTTCATGGTTTATTTCATGAAATGATTCGGTTAATTGATGAATATTTTATGAAGTGCTGAATTTCCTTATTTGGTGTCAGAAAGCAGAGAAGAGCCTAAGAAACAGGACGAACCTCTCTCTCTCTGTGCGTGTGTTTAATGATATTTTAAAATTAAATTAAGCCCTAATAAATTTTAAAAATTTTTATCTTAATTTAGCCATAGTAACTTCATTACAAAAACATTCTCTCATTTCCTGATACATTCTACCAGTTCTAGTTAATTAATTCAACAAAAGCACTGTAAAATTGATGATTCGGCTAATTCCCACGCTCCGAGTGAAGGGGTAAAAGTTATCCAGCCAAGCACATTCCTTTAAAAGTTTCGTGAGATTCCCTTGCACGAGATGTACATGTGATTGACATGTGTGAAAGAACCTTATTCAAATCTAACAGTATATATTCCCAGGGATAAAATTTTCATTAGCTTTTCGTCATTCCGTTTTGTGTCGTTCTGTGTTGTGCTCGTCGTTTCGGCTTGTAATTAACACCTGTTTCCCGTGATGGAATAAAACGAATTTAAAAATGCAAAGTGTCATCTATGTCTTCGAAACTACCTTCTGCTCTCAACTAATAATAATTTTACACTAAAAAAAACATGTTTTACATACCATAACTACAATACTGTTTCTAGAAAAGGAATAAAATTTTGTCTCAAAGCATTTTGAAGTATGCAGTCGAGAATCAGATGAAGAACAACAGCGAAATTCTAACAGTTTCGTTTACAGCGGCAAAATTTCAAAATTTTCAAATGGCAACAACAACTTTTTTTATTAGAATGTGTTTTGCAGAATAAAAAAATAATAAGCTCAGTTGGAACAGTACCAATTGAACGAAAAACCCTAGCAATAGACATACTAAGAAGGAAATTCTCACACATGTTCACTTTTTGCTTACCTTGACAAGAGAAACGCAGGAATCCTTTAAAAGAATTTATTTACATCAGTGTTTTACTATCCATTCACTCGGCACGTGGAACCTATGACGCATTATTTTTACAATATTTGATTCATTAAATAGAAAAAGTAGAATGGGATCCCGGAAATAAAAGAACGTTCTAGAATGAAGTTACTATGGGCTAAATTAAGACAAAACTTAGGTAATTAATTACAATTGTAATTATAGTTTAAAATATCAT
>JAOUZG010037017.1:2500514-2512870 GCA_026289955.1 Argiope argentata
CTGATTTTTTAAAAATATTTTGTTCTAAAAGGATTGTATATTCAAAAAACCCGGCTAACTGATCTTGGATTAATCGAAATTGTGTTATCCAAAATATATCAGAAATTTAAAATTCGGAAAGGTTTGGCGGCACGGCATGACGGGGCAGCAAGACTTAGAGATTATGTACGAGTTTTTGCAGATAATGAAGAAAAAATCAGGGGAGAAGTAGTATTTTAATCGAATTCTGACTTGATAAAAGAGATGAAAGTAGACAGAGTGATAGCTGATGATAGTTTTATATTAATAGATGTAAGTCTAGCAGTTTGTTAAACCTTTTAATGTCTTATTACACATACTTGGCTTTCAAATTTTATTAAAAGTGATCAACATATCTGCTATAGCTATCGTCAACTTATGTACTATAATTTCGTTTAATATTGTTTTTTAATGCTATTTTCGGAGTTACGTATAAGACCATCCAACTTTATAGCCAAATTTGATGTCGTCGCCAATGAGTTGCTAAATCACCAATTATGGCATTCCGGCAATGGCGTAATCCGCTGATCTTTATCGCCAAATTTAAATCCGTCGGCAATGAGTTACTAAGCCATTGGCGATCATTGGCGAAGACGATCCAATACGTAAGTATCAATAATTATTATTTAAAAGCTATAATGAATGTGTTTTTATTATTATAGGTTGTCCGAAGACTTATTGAAAAATTCAAAAATCAGCAGAGGCTGTAAACTTCTAAATGAGAAGAGGATGGAATTGTTGCTGAAAAATATTTGGATATAACGCAAAAAAAAGAAGAAAAAAATTATATCAAAATATAGTTCGATATAAAAGCCACCTAATCTTTTTAATTACTTTATATGCTTTTAACTATTACTAAATAATTATTGATGTACCTACAGTAATATAAAAAAAAGTAATTGTAATTTTTATGAAGAATATGTCTAGTTTACATAGGGGGTAGAACAATTTCAGTATCATATAAAGAATTAGATGCAAAGTAATGAACTAACCAAAAAGAGCCTTTATTTGAAACGGCTTTCACTTTTTTTTTGTTACATTAACGAGAAAGTTGAAAGACGAACGAGAAAGATGTCCAGGGCATAACCATAAGCAACCTTTATCTGAAACGGCCTTCACTTTGTTTTGTTACATTAATTCTGGTTTTACTATAATAATATAAAGTCGGGACATAATTCTTTGATTTTTTTTATGTTCTCGATACCTATCTTTTAAAATCGAACGACTCATTCACAAGTTAATATCCTTAGCAAACTTCACATTTAAAAAGGATGAAATGTATTGCATTTTCAACTCTTGTTTAAACTTACTTTAAAACTCATTTTTTGCGTGAAATGTTGAAACATGTATTCTTTAATTGATTCGCAGTTTCAATTTCTCTTAATTCTGTCAGAAACTGATTACACAGGCATTAAATTAAAATCAATAAAAAAATATGGTTTCAAAGAGAGAGAAAAGGCCTTTAAAACTAAAATTGCATATAGGCCTTACAAAACTAGATCCGGTCCTTTTAAGCGGTGACATAGAAATAAATTATAATCTCTTGTTTTCTCATAGAAAAAATATCTTTCTGGTGGTCTCAAGTAAATTCAAAAACCGCTTCTTTACTAAGAACGTTACTTAACCAGTTTCTTTTGTTTCAATAGCTGTTGTCTCAATCTTTTATTTTCATAAGAATACTTAAACAAATAAAAGAAATCATACACAGCAGAGCAGAACGACGATGATTTTTTAAAAAAATTGTGGGCTTTGTCGCTGAAGAGAATAGGAGCTCTCGAGATTAAAGAACAAAGATGAGTTTTTGTTGAAATGGAACAGGTTAAACTGCACTCAAAAGGAGTGGAAATTCGAAACGGTAGATGACTCTTTAATTATCATTATTTGAAATATTTTTAACTGAAGGCATATTTATGGATGAGTGAATTCTATTGTATATAAAAGATGTTTTAACTTTTTAACTTGAAGAGCTATTCAATCATTTTTTTTAAAAATGTAAAAAAATATGGAACTGCTAAGTTAGATTTCTTCCATTTTTAATGATTTTCTATGAAATCATCCAAGCCTAAATATTTCAAAACGAAGGGATGATACATTCTTTTAAAAAATCGTTTCATATTTCCATCCTTTTATTAAAGGTAAGTCGTGTGAGATCTGGATTGTACATTTTCAGTCAAAAACCATTAGAAATTTTTACAATGATACAATTATTGTTGCCACTGTCTCATAAGACAGTACTGCTCATTATCTGGACGATTAAGAGTGAGTGATTTTTTAATTGCAAATCCAGCTAAAACTTTTTAAAAGAAAAGAACTTATTCTGTAAACATTGCGATTCTCAGAGTGGTTTCAAGGTAATAAGACCCTCCCCCCTTTCACAAGAAAAGTCTGGCAACGCTTAAACAATGGATTTCAATAAGACGGGACAAAATCCTAATAAGCTTACTGAATCTGCAGCCTGCCATGTTTCGTGACTTCTGAATTGTATGAAATCAAAATTTTATAAAATAGTCTTTGAATTAGTTTATGATGGATATATGTGAGATGACTTTCATTTCCATAGCAGCCGAGGTGGTGTGAGATACAACAAGAATAATTCGGAATGCAATAGATTCCTTTCAGAGATGATGACAAACTTATATAATATTTTTTTTGACGAAATAATGAAGACCTTTAACATTTGTTATTTTTTGTAAATTTTATAATTAAAACACTAACACAACTAACAGCTCTAACAAATCGCAGTTCAATTTATCTATTTAAGATGCATCTGTGGCAATTGAAAATCGAGATACGAATCTGTGGCGCTAGTGTTTGTAACCAAGTAACATAACCACAGTACAAAAGTATATGTATCGTAGATGCTATATGTCTTATGAAGCTAGCGCCACAATACTCCCCCACCAGTGAGTCGACGGAGGGACGAACGATTTTAAAGTATCAAGCGTTACGGTAAGTGTGTGAGTGAGCGAATATGTGAATTCTGACGACTTTGTTTTGGTTGTTGCGTCAAGTGTATCTCACGATTTTGGTTTTGGTTGCTGCGCCGCGTCTGACATCTTTGTTTGGTTGCTGCGTCAAGTGTGTCTGAAGACTTTTGCTAAGGGTAGATGGCTCCATGACAGCTTAACGAGGTTGCATAGTCAAGGTCCTCAATGTGATAATTGAAGGTCGTGGTACGAACCCATGACGCTAGTGTTTGCAGGCGAGTAACATAACCGCAATACAAAAATAATACTTGCGTATCGTAGATGTTTTCTAGCTTATGAAGCTAGCGCCATGCATCTAGCTTTACCTTAGTTTGTAAAAACACATTATTGATCTAAAAACTGCGATATAGCTCTGCTTAACCAAAAAGCTCTCTACATTCCTCACTGATTTATTGAGTAGACGATACACAAGGTCGATCAAATTCTGGAGCTATCTTAAAAATCAGTTATCTCAAATAAATAAAAGCAGATATCTTAGGTTAACACAGAAACAAATGAAATGAAGACAGTTCTTATTTAGTCTAAATTTATGGTAACATCTTCTTTCCTATGGTTAAACCACATTTTCTCTTTTTACTGCTGTGTTTCTGGATGGACACCCGAGGATTTGTATTGCTTCAACTGTTGCAGAACCATCTGGTGGATTAAATTGTAATTGAAGAAATCGATACCTATATTCTAATTTCGAAGAAAAAGAAACTCATTTCCATTCCACACCCTCCCCTCCCCTTATGCGAATAGCATTGCCCCCCCCATTTATTTACAAACTAAATTTATTCCAAGCTGTTATGGATTTGTGTATATTCATGTATATCAACTATATTTTATATATAATTTCACTACTCACATTTGACAATCAAATGTTTCACCGGGAATATTAGTTGTGTTTATATTCAAATGAATCACTTATGCACAATTTGACGTTCATTCTTCCTCCAACAAAATATTTTTAAGCAACAAATTGTAATTAACTTTAAACATGTATTAGTTTAAAACCTTTCCACTTTGTTATTTGTGTATAAGAAACATCCTAATATAGATACGGCCTATGACACTATACTGTTATAAAAAAACACTTATAACTAGCCAGATAATCTATCTTTTTAATTTCATACAAATGCAGCTCATTTTCTGATTCCTCAGTTAAGCTGTATGAATTTTGAGCATAATATTTTCCCTTATTTCTCAACAATAGAGAAAATCACGTGATTAAATATTTAAAGGAGTAATAAAATTGATTTATAATTTTAATTCAACACTCAAATATTTTGTCGAAAATATTACAAAAAATATTTTTAAAAATTCAAAAATTTTCCAACAAAAAATATAAATAATATATATAAATTGATAATTTAAAATATATATAAATTGAATTTAAATATATATAAATTGATAACATAAACTGATATATTTTTAATCACCATGTAGAAATTAGTTTTGTTTAATTATTCTCACGAAAAACATTAAAAATTTAGCTTAATTTTTAATTAACTGCATATTTATTTGAAATTTTCAAATACGTTTTTATCTGATTTTCGCCTTTCAAATTATATAAATACCGAATTTCGTAGTTCTAGTTTAACAATATAGTGCAACACAAACACATACAGCAAGCAGATATACACATTAATCTTGATTATTAGTTGATATTGGAAAGATGATTGATGTTTGATGTTACATTAAATTGGAGATATTGTTATTATCACTCACCTGATGTGTTCCAAACGGTTCTGTGATGATCATATCTCCAAAAATCTTTCTGCAGTACATCGCCATTTTTGCTTGCTGCTTGGTTCTGCAAATAAATCAATTACTGTCTTTCAAAACATTTCTTTATTGGCATTTATTTGCGATTCTTTTTTTTTTTGTACTCTCTACCGCTGTTAAAAGCCTTAACCTGAAATTTCAATCTCTCTGTGTTATATAAAAAAGGAGCAAATGTAAATTTTCAGACGAAATAAATATGTATAAATTGACTTATTAAAAGAATAAATCCTTCAATTAAAAAATTATGTATCTACACTAAATATATTAAAACATTATTTTCCTCAATATAAAACACTATTTGGAGAGTGAATTTTCTGATGTGAATCTGTTTTCTAACTAAATTATCCCTTCTATGCTACATTTAGAAATAAAAATGAAACAAATCTAAGATAGACAGTTCGAATTACATGCATGATTCTTGAACATGAGCGTGTTTATATCGTTCTTTTGTATTGTCTATTGATATCTGATGTCTCGAAGAACGTAGAAATGTCTATTTCTTTATTTAAAAGAAAAAATGAAGAACTAGTGCTCCAACGTAATACTACAATGCCTTATGTTATATATATATCGTTTTTATATGCCTTATGTTATATATATCGTTTATATTTATATCATTTTTATGATGCGTTTTTATGATCAGTTTTATGATGCGTTTTATGACCATATATAAAAATTACATATGGTTAAAAATTATTGTATGTGGTATATAATTGTTGCATTACTAAGGCCCATATGTTCTTTGTTATATACATTCCACTCATTTTGTTTTACATGTTCTTTTTTACATACAGCATTTGGATGTAACAGCATGGGTATGTGTCACTAAATAAAAGAAAGTATCTGTAAATATTTAAACTTAAAAACTTAAAGAGCTATTTGAAAACATCAAAATCATCAGAAAATTAATAAAACTTTTTTTAAATTTTACGTGGAATTATTAATATAATTAATCAAACGTGGAATTATTAATATAATTATACATAATAAACACTCTCTCAAACTGACATTTTCGCCGAAAACTTTTATATTTAATGCAGAACAAAAGAATACAGATATGTACGTCATAGTAATCAATAATTGCTTGACCTCGATCATGTGTTTTATATAGAATGTTTAATTATAATCTTAAAACATTCGATTAACAATCAATCAAACTAATTTTCAGTTTTACTTGGAAACTTTGGCACGAAAATGATGGAAAAGCCTGCGATGACGTCACAAAAATTCCCTTTTTTTAAAAAAATAATTCCATCATTATTATCTCCATTCTCATAAGAAACTAATTAAGGCCGTTGTGAATGAGATGAGTTGTTCGCATCTGTTTCTTTCACGAAAATCTGAGCTTTTTTCGGCGCCAAAGATGAATGCGATTTTTGTTCGATGCGTGACGTAATTAAACGCCGGCTGAATCCGATTAATTCCGAGAAAAGGCGAAGACTGCTCTCGGCGATAATGAACAATAAGGGGAGAAGATTCTCGTTTTCACTTCGGTATTCATTGACATTCATTTATTATTTATAGCGTGAGCTTGGCATAAGGGAGGTAAGTTTTCGTTTTCGAGGCGTCTTAATCTGTCGCAACTGAATGAATACTCTTTTCACACAAGCTTATTATTGAGCATATTCATATCTTCTTCGCTTCGTATTTTGTCTCCAAGACAATAAAATCTCTTTTTTCGAATACCACAATGTGACGTGTTTAGGTTCGTCTTATAGTGATACATATTAAGAAATCTATTTTATATAATTTTTTATTTTGATCGACTGATTAAAATAAAACATTTGCAATGAATCTACAATTTTGATGGTAAGTCTACGGATAAATTTTTTAATCTATTTTATTATAATTTTTAGAAATCGTTTTCATGTAGATGGTTCGACAGATATTGTCTATCTATTGGCATTTGTTCATAATTTCATTCATAGGTATAGTTCTTGTAGCTAAAGTGTATGTTAAATTTAATGAATCTATATCATTCAGTTTTTGAGTTAATGGACAGGCAAAGTTTTTTTTTGACAGTGAAGCATAAAACAGGGGAATCATGAACACATTAAGGATCGCGCAAAAGTTTTCTCGTGTCTCTCGTCCCATATGCTACGAACTACTTACGAGTTTTCTCGTTTTTCGCTTTCCATCTGTTACGGATGGATGTTTAGAATGTACAAGTTTGTTCCAAAATGTGCGGTCGCAGGCGTATGCCTTACAGATTTCTTTGAGATCCTTAATGTCTTAAAATCGTGACATCGAAACCTTTGGAAGTTATAATATTTCCACTTTAATCATGAAACAGAATCAGTATTGTATCAGATGTTACCAGAATGATCAGATGTTACCTTAATAAATTAAACATATGATTTTAATTGAAGTATTTTATTACTGTATTAAGTATAATATATTAAATTACTTAATTCTATATATTTATTTCTTTTGAAGCCTTTTTTTGTCTGAAAATTCTAAATATGAATACAGTTTATTCACACATTAAGAAATAACTTTTTATTATTTGTGTATTCAGTACATAATTAGTTTAAGTTAATAATAAGCTTGTATTTCCCTTCATAAAAGGTGTTTTTGGTTCATAAAACTTCTTTTGGCAAGAAATAGAGCTCTTTTCTGAAAATTTTCAATTATTCAAGGTAGAAGTAAGTCACTGTAAATTCTATTTCTAAAAAGTGTTTTTGTAATATTAAAAAAAAAGGTTGCCATAGGAATTGTCAGCCACTATCAGTTTGTTATTTCAGTAATACCATGGGGAGCCTAGATGACCGGCATCTGGTATCTTCATTAACGACATGGGATTACAGTTGATCAGTAATGTAGACTGATCTTTAACCGTCTTTCAGGTTGTGCACTTAGCTATATAAAGTTATCAACGTACCAATTCTGCGTATTAACCTAACAATATTATTACAAGGAAATATAATTTATGCTTATTTATGGTAAAATTATTTTGTTCATACCTTGATGGGAACTGTTGATCGGTAAAAAAAGTCGTTAATCTTTGATTTTTAATAAAATACTAATTACATTTATATGTCTTCAATCTGAAAGCTAATTTTCATTTTTCGACCAATTCATATAAAAATTCTACGAAGAACAGTGTGCTAAAAGTTTATATACCTCGCAGAGATTTTTTTTTCTTCAATTCCAGAAAATTATGTGGGACTCATATTTCCGCACTATTCCTTATTTGTCGTAGAAAATCTTTGCTTCTATTTCATAATTATTCTCACCACATTGCCGTTTTTTGAGGAGAGAAAATGTTTTCCCCAACAAAGCATGAAGATTGCCTTACTGTTAATAAAAGCCATTTTGTAAAAAATACGATTTAGTTACGTTTTTTATTTTTAAAGCATGCCGGGCTTTCCACGTATGAGTTCCAACTTCGGGTACAAAAGTATATTGTTCCGATGCAGGTAAGATATTGTACAAATAAAGTTCTTTGAAGAAATTTTTACTGTCACTCAATCATAATAAAGCTGGAAATAGTCACTCAATTTTTAATAAAGCTAGAAATAAAAGTGAAACTTACGAGCAGTGATTTTCAAAACTAAGTATAACTGGATAATCTGACGTTTTGAATGCACAATCTGCGATGGCTTCCAACACTTCCTGCAAAATGGGAAAAAAATAAAAATATTATTGTTATTTTATTGATCTAAGGGAAATGAATAACAACGATTAAATAGTTATCACAGTCAATATGATCTTTTAACATTGTGAATACATATTTTTTAGTTTGTTATAATTCCACACACCTATCATCCATATTTATACATAATATTACTGAATCAAATAATCGGTTTTATAAATATTCCAGCCGGCTTCCTGCCACAGAGGTAGCGCGTCATCCTCGTGTTCTGGGGGTCCGGGATTCGAGTCCCGGTTAAGGTATGGTTGTTCTTCTGTGTACTATCTGTCAGATTTGTATTTGCCCCCTCCCATAAAAAGGGGCTGTGCAAGTGACTGTGATGAATGTGTAGCTAAGCTTGGCCCTAGTTGACGCTAACAATCAACTCTTGGCCCCAGTTGACGCTACATCAAATACAAGAGCTGCTCATTCAGCTTAAAATCTTTGACTGCCGTCAGCTTGTCATGGACAAATGCCATTAGTAATAACAACAACAAATGAATGTTCCATTAACTAAGTTAATGAAAGGAAACGAATAGAAATTTGACCAATTTATCAACTTTTAAGATTATCTTAATACAGGGATGCACAACCTTTTTAGGATGGGGGAGGGCAAAATATGAAAAAGGAGCAAGTCAAGGGCCAAAGTAGGACGTGAATATTAAAACATATTATAAATGTGAAAACACTATTTTTTGTGTGGCAAACGCTTGAATTACAATTATTACTTTACTTATTTTACTCATTCACACATTAAAATAAAAGAATGAGTAAAACACAAACATTATAGATATGATTAAAATACTTTACCTCCCCCCCAAAAAAAATTTCCTACTAAAAAGGTGGTAAACTTGATATAGAATAAAAGAGGAAGACGTTTTGGTAAACAGAGAACTTAATTTAAATTTTGTGGAAAAAAATAATAATCAAAGTTAGCATAAATTATTTAGGTGGTTGGGACTGAATATTTTAAGTTAATTGATTTTCTGTTGAGCTTAAGATTGGTTAGGGTAAAACGAAGGATAGAAGAAAGGTTCTTATCAGTTATTCTATTTCTTATTTTTGATTTGTTTAGATTCATTAGTGAGAAAGTTTGCTCACAAGTGTAAGCACATGCAGCTTCATTTGGCTTTTCGCATGAAAATTCCTCAGGTAAGTATTTATAAAATTCTAATATTAAAATTCATTAATAATTTTAATGAACAACTGTAAATTATTTAGAATCGCTTTCATATCAGATCCCCCTCTGTTTATTTGAAAAACTCTCATTTCATTTTAAATCAGTCTTATTTTATTAACAACATTCGCAAACCGACTTCAAAGGCTACTCGGGTCAATTTGGGCCCAAAAGCCATAGGTTGTGCATCTCTGTCTTAATATTTTAAACCTCTTATGTTTTTTTAAATATTTTTCTTAACTTTTATTTGGTTACAGTAAAAATAAATTAATATCTGAGCTATTTGTGAACTTCTCACGCTCTACCAGTTCAAGGCAGGCAACTAGTTGATTAAACTGGATATTCTCCACTTTTCATTCAATTATGTTATCTATTTTTTTTACATGTTCGCAATTCTATATACGCTTGCTTTTATCATCAGCATAACAACTAAAAAAATCCAGCCTCGGTGATCTTTGGAACAGAACTCTCAGTCACTCCATAGTATCACCGTTATTTATCACAATTTCTCCTATTTGTATCCCTCTTTCAGCAGAAAGAGCCCGGAAATCGTCTCCTTCTCGCCCATAATAGGAAGTAAATTGCATTTTTGACTCCGTTTTTTCACCCGGGGAACGGCGAGGAACGTGGATATTGAATTGTTTCCCATCCAACTCTTCCGAATCACTCCCCGGGGCGCTTTCGAGCCATTGGACGTGATCCCGGCCAATGGGAGCTGGGAATTCCTTTAAAATGATGGTCGAATCCGAGTAGGAACCATTACCAGTCACTTCCAACTAAGAGTGATTGGAATCGAACTGATAAAATGCTGTCAACAGGCTTGGAGAAGGCGAATGGGCGTTAATCGCTGCGTTAACACGAATAAAATGGGAAAAGAAAATGTTCTGTAGAATTTATTTCTACTCAGAGCAATTGTTGAGCTTTTATTCAGTAAATAACCAAAAGGAAATGTGTTAATTCTTGATAAAGGTGTTAAGATCGCATAATGTCGGCGTCTTATCATAGACGTAGCGTGTCTTCCTCATCATCTGGGTATCATGGATTCCAGTCCCAGTTCAGACATGGTTGTTCTTCTGTAAAGTGTGTGAATGTCCCCCCCCCCCCTGTAAAGAGAGACTATGCAAGCGAATATGATGAGTGTGTAGCCAAGTCATACTGTTAGCCTTAGTTGACACAACTTCAAAGCAAGAGATGCTCATTCAGTTTAAAATCGCTGTTCATTGTATTATCTCAAGGTAATACCCAATTGCGCCACCATTCCATTTATAAACTGTGCTAATTGAGCTGAGAATAGCTCTAAAAATAGGTGTAGGGTAGAGAATAGGTGCTTTTTCATTAGCCGGGCACCAACAAAAAATCGGCAAAGAAATTTGGCGGTATTCTACATTATTTGGCGATTATTTTGCCCTTTAAACGGAAAAGTACCTAAAACCAGAAGACATTAAATTTAGGGGAAAATCCAAGAGGAAATAAGCAAACGTTTTAAATTTTTTTAACTGAATTTAAAACACGTTCAAACTACAGTTTGGTATTTTTCCGTTAGTCGGGTGGTAACGAAAAATCGCCAAAGAAAATTGGCTGAACTCTACATTATTTGGCGAATTTTTGATTTAAAACCACTTCAAGAAACTTGACGGAATTCTACAATATTTGGCGATTTTTCGCTGCGACCCGGCTAATGGCAAAGTACCCTTCAATTGTCAGATCATAGTTAATGAAAACTAATACCATATAAAAGATAGATAGGCATGACATATCGCAATAACTTTTAATCCCATGATAGTAACTGACTTCAAAAATGATTTGACAATATCTTTTAATGGCAATATCTTTTTGATATGACAATATCTATTAAAGTCCTTCAACAATTTTTAAAGCCACCAATTGAGGAAGAAAATAATTTTTCTACTTATAAATTCATTTATGTGAATATTGAATAATAAAGATAATGCTTTTTAAGAAAACCGGTTGGACAAATGGAAGATTTTTCAAAATTTTAAATCGTAGCTTTGCACCATTAATCTGTCTTTTATACTTCTATGGAGACAAGTTTTGGTTTGATAACCTGAACAATGGCTCTTTTTACCAAGCTATATTACAAATGCTATAATTTGTTGAATATGTCTATCAATTTAGTAGATCTTATGAATGATTTAGAAAATAAACTGTATAGGTTTAAAAACAAAACTTATGAAATCATTTTTTGCGTGAAAAACATTGCATTAACGGCTTTTCTGTCATACAAAACAGTGGGAAATAAAAAAAAGAATTATGGATAAATGGAAAAATAGCACTATAAGGTTTATGAAGACTGAATTTTCTAGGAAAGGACTTGTCAAGACCCAATCTATAATCTTGTACACTGTACGATATAGATATAAAATGAAACAATACAGTAGTAATGATTCTGGAAGTGTTATATGATAAACCAGCATGGAAAATTTGAAATATTCATTAAATAAACTAATTTTGTCAGCAATTCTAACTTTAGAGTGCATCATTGATTATAAAAAAATACACAGTTAAAATAAATAATTGAAAAATGGATAGCAGTGGCATATCATATATAAAATCCAACTGTGCCTTGAAAAATGCACCAGCACTGATTCTAGTCTTAAAGTGACCCATTGATTAAAAAAAAATCAGTTAAAATAAATAATAGAAGAATGGATAGCAACGGCATATCATGTATGACATATAACCAACTGTTGCCTTGAAAAGTGTAGCAGCACTGATTCTAATCTTAAAGTGGCCCATTAATTAAAAAAATCAC
>JAOUZG010037017.1:2530370-2558004 GCA_026289955.1 Argiope argentata
CCTACATTGAATATAACAGTCTGGTTTTATCCACGCATTGTAGTTATATACGTTGAATGTAATGGTTAGGTTTTATCTACGCCTTGTAGTTATCTTCTACATTGAACATATTAGCCTGGTTCTATCTGTTTTTTATAATTATTATCTACATTGAATGCAATTGTCTGCTTCTAGTCACGCATTCTAGTTATCATTCACCTTATTATTATCTGTACACTTGACTAAGAAAAGTTTATAAAGGGACGTTCGTTTTTTTATTTTGTCATATAGTATCAATTAAGTCTCTTTTCGTCAGTCTCTTTTTGATACACGGTCTCTTAAAATGCATCATTAAATAAATTGAAAATAAAAATATATTTAAATCATACTTTCAATACATTTAAAATTTTACCGATTGCAATAAAGTTTACAAGATTTGTCTACTCTATCGAAATGAGTTTGTCTAGTGTATTTATTTATTTGCTGATATATCATGCCTATCTATGATAAAAATTCAAAGCCTTTCAAAAATTAAATGGAGTAATTAAGTTGCTTATTTATTCATTTATTGCCTGATTTTTCTTCAACTAATCTATAGAAAAAACAATGGTTATAAACTAAATTTATGTTTATATAAAAGAAAACACTATGAGCGAGAATGGTCTTCATGAAAGTTTTCCAGCATATATTCTTTAATAAAGAGATCCTCCTTCTTACAAGTATAAAATTAAAGGCATTGACAAAACTGTTGTCATTTACTCTCAACTTTTTATTCTCAGAGTTAAACGCACGAGAAATATATGTTTCTTAGTAAGTTAAAAAAAACTAGCATGCAAACCTGTGCATTAATTAACAACTTGCCTTTAGCGAAGAATAGTTACAAGGGAATATATTAGATAATAATATTAAGCAAATAATCTCTGGTATGTTTATCAATATACAAGTGAAAATCGACTGAGTCTTTAGGACCTATTTTTGACAGATTAAAACCAAAATTTGACAGAGAGGTGCAATTGTTGTCGTCAATATAATATATCAAATTTTATTTATTACATCATGTTTGAGGTATCGCATTAACATGCATGCGAAAACTTAAACAAACATAATGTTGATTTTTTGACTGAATTAGTTCAAAATTTGATGAAAATAAACAATTAAATGTCAAAAATATGAACTAATTTTCGTTTTCTAATTAGCTATGTTTTTGAATTATCACATTTACATGATTGTAAAAGCACAATCAGATAGATGATTATCTCTTTGATGGATTTTGATCAAAATTTGACAGCGATTTGAATTTCAAAATTTATACCTGTATACCAAACTTCATCAAGTTAGCTTAGTAGGTTTTGTATTAAGCATGCTCCCTTTTACAAGAAAGGACGGATGGGCACCATTTTTCTAAATGGATTTGGGGCAAAATTTGATAGAAAAAAATTGCTGTACAAATTTGTTGAACAGATTAGACATAAAATTCCATTTGAAAAAAACTCAGTTATTGTGCTTACAGATAGACAAAGCTAAATACAGAAAACTTTCCAAAAAATTTTAATTCTGAAGAGTTTGAAACATGAAGATTTTTCAAAATCTGTAGTTCGAATATTTTAAAATTAAAATATTTCCCCTTCGTACATGAGAAAGTAGAAGTATCTTTCAGATTTAAAAAGAAAAGACAATACTAAAAACGTTGCTTTGTAACTGATGAAGAATGTAGTTTCAATGATGTAAACATTAATAAAATATTTGAAAAAAGACTACTTTTACACAGAAATATTTCTTATTTTGTGTGAAATTAAAAAGAATTACTTAGTTTCTGACACAAATGTTTGCTCAATTTCATTTTAAAACAAAATAATGTCAAACTCGAACGAGTAAAAACAATCTCGTTCCAAGAAATTAAACTTCACGGTAAAACTGTAAAAGCTTAGAAAAACCGCAGAATGAAATTGTTCCACGGACTTAAATGTACCAGAAAATGTTTCAAGCTAAAACAAAAATATTCTTTGAGTAAATTTGTTTCAAGAAAAGAAATATTTCCGGTAGATTTCTGTCGCGTAACGCCTTATATAAACAATCAGTTTATTTTCAGCTCTCATCTGTTACGAAATAAGTTGCATCATATGTAAGTTATAAAAATAATGCAGAGTCATATAATTCCTCTATAAAATACAATATATAATTCTTCATACTTTTCAGCTTAAGGCTCTGTGTATGAATCGAAGCACACGTATATAGAGTTGAAGAAAAATTTAAAATATGTAGGGAAACAAAATATTCCACAGTAAACCTTTCTTGGTGCATATTTTTTGTCCATTTCTTTTAAAGTGGGATTTTAAAAGTTTACTTTAAAATTTTGAATTTAAATAATTTTTACTTATTAATATACAATAACTATCGACCCGGCATCCTGGCGTAGGGGTAGTGCCTCTTCCCCCGGCCTTCAAAATCCATTTAAATCACATTCAATGTATTTACTGTGGAAAGATACATCATAGTTGGGATTGATGAGGTCTTTGACCTGGTTTAACGTATGTAAATAGTGCACTACGAAAATTATTACCAACAATTAATCGGACTTGTTGTTAACAAAACTGTCAGGTAGTTAATGCAAAATGTGATTATAGCGTGTAAGCAAAATTCTTACTTAAAGATGGGTTTTCAAAATACTGTTAGATCTTTAGTAAATTAAGATTTTTTAAATTTTTTCTTCACTCATTTTGAAGTATATTATCGCACAAAATCTGATTTAACATAATTTTTTTTAAAAAAAATTAACTTTCCAATGCAAATTTTATGTGAAAATAAGGCCTATGTCCTGGCATAGAGGTAGCGAGTCTTAACATGATCTGGGTGTCCCGGATTCAAATCCTGGTTTGGGCATGGTTGTTCTTCTGCGTTTATCTGTTAGGTAAGTGAGTGTGCCCCACTATAAAAAGGGGCTGTGCAAGTGAATGTAATGAGTGAGTAGTTAAATCCTACTCTAGCCCTAGTTAGTGCTACTGCAAAACAGGAGACGCTCATTCCGGCTTAAAATTACAGATGCATCAGCGAGCTTGTCCATGGCAAGTGTCATTACAAACAACGACATAATTATCGTAAATTCGAACTCGGAATTATGATGCATTTATATGTTTCAAAACCCCTTCAGTTCGAAAAATATTTTTAGAGAATTATGTTTGCCTGTGAACGCGATATCCCAAAAATGCTTTGAGTTAAATGGGGGAAATTTGGTGGTATTAACAATGGCTTTCTAGCAAATTCAAATAAAATTCATTCAGAGGAAGTCTTTTTGAGCTAGCTGTCCAGATAAAACGATACTATACAAGATAAAAAGCTAAGCAGGTAAAATTTGGAATGGATTTAACATCTAAAAATATAGATCTGAATAAAATTTTTGGCATAAAAATTTTTTGTAGGACTTTATGTCTTAAATAAAAAGTTGATTTAATGAAAAAAAATGGGAAAAACTTTAGAACTGAATTTGTGTCAAACAGAAGAATTTTTAATGAACAATGATTTAAAATGAACAATGATAAATTTAAAATAGTTTTATAAAACTGTCTTCATTAATGATATTAAAAAGAAAATATGTTTCATCAAAACTCTACATAACAATGCAAATAATTGTGAATGCTTGAGTTTAATTTAAAAGTAAATTGAACTTTTATTCACTTCTATAGTGTGTTATAATGTTTATAAATACAACGTTTAGGATTTTATATTTCTTACGAATTTATTAATGGCTTTATATCGTTTCCTATTTCTGTTCACAAACCCTCACGCTTTTTTAATATTTGTTATAACCTTCAGATATTATTTTTATTTAAATAGTGCTCCTCCCCGAAACTTTCTTGCATCCCATCAACTGAAGGTGTCATTCATCAGGTTTCCCGACTAAAATTATGGATCTTGGGTAAGGATTTGATTGCTCCGATTTTTGTTATTCACTATCTTTCTCAACTTAAATTGTGGATCTTGGGTAAGGATGTGAACGTTTTGATTCCCCAGATTTTTATTTTCCAATTCCCTCATATAAGAGTACATAAGAGTATTTTGTGATATATTGTAGAAAAATCTTTGAACATCTTTTTTTGACTGGTTGGAATCAAAATCTAGCGGAGAATTACCATTTCAGTCAGTCAATCATAAATTAAATTGTTTTTATTTAAAATGTTAAAAATTAAATAATCAATTATCAAAATTTAAATCTAAATATGCATAATATCATAGCAGGGGGGTTTCTGATTTGAAGAAAGGTCTATTGCGTCCACAACTGTTATAAAATTTCAAAAAATTAATTTGAATAAATCCAGTAGTAAATACCGATAATTAAATCTAAATATATTTTAAATATATAAAAAACGATACAAACTTGCCATATTTCTTGAAAATTTTACTTGAATTGTGAATTGATAATAAACACTGGAACTTAACATCGTTCCTAAGGCACTCAAACTTTGAATAAGCAGTTAAGTATTAAAGTGTTTTTAAAAATTTAATTGTGACTAAACGATAAAATTGAAGTTTTTAGTGTCTTTTATTGAAACTGACTCAAATGATAATCTTCCAATAATCTCATTTAAAGTTTTTATAATACGTTTTTCGAGATATTGGAAGAAAGCCATAAACGATGACATCAGGTACATAGATTTTGTTAATGTACTGAAAAAATCAGAGTTTTTAGCAGATAGCACTAAAAAGAAAATTGCAATTTAATGTGATGTCCCCCACACTGACACTGTCAAAATTTTAAAACATACACAAGTTTCGATGGCAAGTTCGAACAACAAAACGCAGAGTCATAATTGCAAAAAAAATTATTTGATAAATTATTGTAAGAGTTGTTGAAATGGTTAATAATGAAATTGAACAGTCTACAATGAAAATAAAAAAAGGGTTTGGAAGACTGGTACAAGGTATGCTTTTGATGTCTGCAATAATAACGACGTTTCATGCACCAAATTATCCGCTGTGTTCATAAGCATCTTAGAAGAGGGGGATTTTAGGATATCTTGCAGGAAAACCACACACAGAATAGAGACCTGCGAACGTGGAAATCAAGCAAAGGACCTTTTTCGTTTAATCCATTCCCCTATGCAATATTAAGGTAAATGAGTTCCCTCACTGCTATGTTATTACAAGCGAATTGCGCTTCTCGAAGAAGATTGTTAACACTTCTAAGTGGAAGTGTTACAGAAAAACCAGATATGGTACTTCGTCGAAGCATTCAGGCAGCAAGTATGATCCCAGGACATAATAAATGCTGAGGATTTCTACTGACACATTGACACTAAACTTATTTTGAGATTTTCTGTGGTACATTGGTATAAGGATTATTTATCACCCACATGCATTTTTGACAATCCCATGTTAAGATATGCTATGTGTTATAACAATTCATCTCCCTTGTTCTGTGTGTGTTGTGACTAATGACACTTGCCGTGTACAAGTTTCCACTGATACGATCAGCAGATTTTAAGCCTAAGAAATGCGTCTCTTTGTTTTACAAGTAGCGCCATCTAGGGCCAAGAGTACGACTTAGCTACACAAACGTCACAGTCCCTTTTAGGGGGCGGACTTCATTCATGCATTCATCTCAGATCGTAATTTAGACCTGGAACAGGGAACGATCACCTCTGGCCCAGTACCCCCAGTGATATTACTCTCGATATGGAGGACTTTGCGACCACGAATAGATTTAACGAGCGCCAGTCGCCATACACTCGGGGAATCTTTTGACCGGCGAGCATCGAACCCATAACCTAAGAAGTACGAGTCCAATGCTCTACCTACCAGACCATCCTGGCCCATTCCCTTGTTCTAAGACACCTGCTTATTAGTTGTAACAATCTTCGATTCCCACACAAGATAATTGAAATATCCAATCAACTGTGACAAGAACAGTGTAACCCTCTTATTTTGTAAATGCTCCGGCCTGCCAAACGGGGGATCGCCCTACCTCCTAATAGGGTCATTTGGACATTAAGTGCAGTTCAGATAAAGAACCTCACACGCGTTTTTCGTCCTTCCAATGAATCGTATCTTAAAAGGGGAAGAATATCAAACGCGTCAAATGTAAATCTTTCTTTATTGTGGACGGTCAGTTACAAGGGCGGATCATTAACGAACATTTCCACAGTTAATTGCAGAACACTGGGGTTATTTCTGAATGGTGTAATCGAGATCTCAAGTGTACCGATGCGAAAATGCGAGGCGGAGTTTTGAGAGAAAGTAAAATGGGAGATTTTGGAGGGTGAGAGATATGCTGGAGAATTCGAGACAGACATCAGAGTTTCAAGATCTTCGGAGGATCGAATGTGAGAGAAGCTTCGTGTGGATCGAGCTTCTGAGTTAAGATCCACCCGATGAAGATAGGTGGATTTCTTGAGCTACCCCTGTAGTTGTTTGACGCGCTAACAACCTGTTAGCGCTTCTAGTGAGGTTGTTTCTCCAAAATTATCAAGGAACTATTCATGTATAAGTACTAATTGTGGTATAAATGTTATCTATTAACCTAGATGTAAGCGAATTGTTTTTATTTATATAAGACTGTAAATAAAGAAATTATCTCTAAACGCTACCCTCTTATTTGATCGTACAGGATCAAGACATTAAAGTGTATTTATAAAAACCGAGCCCGCATACATCCAAAATTCGCCGTTTTCATCCTCTCCACGATATTTGTGACATTACTTACGTTCCTTTTTAATTTCTGTTTCATTTGAGAATTATTAACCCCTTAAACCGGTTTGCCCGTACGCCGTACGTGCATCGATTTATCGAATATTTATAGTTGTAAACAAAAAATAAACCATTCATAAAAATATAATTCAATATTAAAATGAATTCGAATACATAGATAAGTCGAGTATTCCATGGATTTCCACTTGAATCAAAATGAGAAAATATTCCCAAAATAGAAGGTGTCATCTTATTAGGTAGTAAGGAAAATAAACCGGTTAAGAGGTTAACAACTCAATTTCTAATCAATTCACAGTATATATAATATACGGTTATTTGTTTTAAAATGAGTAATATGAATATCGAAGGCATATTCAGCATTACAAAACAATATTTAAGCTTCATGTATATAAAATTACTAAGCTGCATCTAGAGCAATATTTAAAATCTCGGGAATGCACTTACAGTTTCTCAAATATCCTGTCGACTTCGTCTCTGCCCGCCAAATGTCTATAGAAATTGAAAAATACGTCACTTGTCAATTTATCAGGTGGTATTGTGTCATTCTGCAAAGAAAAAGGGAATATAAATCATGATGCATGAACAACAGCTATACATGTAAACAGTTCAATACAAATTTAAATTTATCATTTATCAAATAGGATAAAATTAACACTGATAAGAAGTTTCCATTAAACACTGATAAGAAGTTTTCATTATTGTATTCACTAGCAAATATGTTTTTATGAACACAGAAAAAAAATTGCTGTAGATTTAAAAATTATTTTCAAATCTTGATATATATCTTCAAATTAAAATTTGGTTCTAAGTGCTACTTAAAATAATTCCGTCAAAATTCTTTCTTTTCTTGAACAATTTTCAAAGACTTAAATATGTAATGAACTAAATTTATCATGAAAACTCGAAGAAACATAAATTATTTACCTCTGTAACCAAAACATTGCCCTTCTAATCGTCGATATTTTAAACTCCTACCTTATGTAATTTTAACAAATGGGTTTCAATACCTTTGAAATGAAGTAACTATAATTTATAAGTAACTTATGATAGTATCATGAAATGTGATGCTATAAAAATAAGAAATAAACATATTAGTCTTGAAAATAACTGGATGTTACTGAGAAGGGATTAATTTCCAATCTGCATATGCCACAGACTGCGCAGTCGGAGAAATAAGCCTTTGTTTTCGATCTGTCTGCGAGATTTTCAACATTTTCCATTCAAACAAGAATAGAAAATAACGCTTCTATTTTGACGTGATCTATTGTAATCGTTCAATTTCAGCAATTTATTAAATTTTCTTGCGTTGAATGTAAAATTATCACTTCATTCTTGACAAAAAGGAAATTTAGAAACTGTTAAAGATAAGCATATGCTCCCAAAGGAAAGATAGTTCTGAATGACTAGATTTGGAATGGATTAACATCTAAATATATAGATCTGAATAAAATTGGAATGGATTTAGCATCTAAAAATATAGATCCGAATAAAATTTGGAATGGATTTAACATCTAAAAATATAGATATGAATAAAATTTGGAATGGATTTAGCATCTAAAAATATAGATATGAATAAAAATTTTGGCATAAAAATTCTTTGTATGATTTTCTGTATCAAATAAAAAATTGATTTAATGATAAAAATTTGAAAAACTTAGAAATGAATTTGGGTCTAACAAAATAAAAAGAATGATTTTAGGTGAAATAATAAGATAGTTATTATTGCTTTATATAACTAAATTTAGTTAATGGATTGCAGAAATTTTGAATATCCAAATTTTTATGCAGAATAAAATTTTTAACAAAAATGTTTTCATTTTCTGCGACTAAAATTGGTCGAATTAAGAACATTTTAATATTAAATATTTTAGAAAATTTTAAATTTTTTAAATAACTTTCTCGAGTACGTTGCATCAACCAAAGTACAGAATTTTTACTTTCGCAGTTATTCATTTAAACAAAAAAAAAATGTAATCGCAATTTTGTTCAGAGATTTTTCCAAGCTAAAAATACATATTTATTTTTCACAGTTTATACAAGAATAGACACTTGTCACACATCATGTGTCGTGTTTGAATTCAGAATCACTTTTTCATTTAAGAAAAGTGTTTATGTTGAACAGCGCTATTTTGTTTTGGGAAAATAGTGAAATTATTTGTATTCAATCATTTTTATGAATAATTTTCATCATAAAATAACTTCTTTTTTCGACCATTATTCTTTATATATTTTTTTATATTTTAATAACTTACGTTTTCATTAAGATCTTTAAATTCTTTTTTTCTTTCAAATCCTAAATTTTAGTAAAATCTTGTGAAAAATGTAAGGAAATTTAATTCAGTACATTTTTCATAGTAATTTCTCAATAATTTGTATAGTTTTCTGAAATACAGAATAAGAAAACAGTACATTTATTATAAAGATTTTACAATTATTTTAAAGCTTCAAGACGTGAAAAAACAACATCCTTAATTTATCATTAATTATTTATGAATCGAACAAATATGTATAGACTGAGCGGAAATATGGCGTATTTCTTGGATCAGGACCAAGATAATATATTTCTTAAGATAAATATTGACCAAATCATTTGATAACAGTCTGAACCCGAAGTTTTTATTTTACCCCTACTTTTAGCTATACAAAATAAATCTTATTTTTCACCAATTTTTGGATCACTTTTAGATTTTCAAGTGTGTATGTGTGTGTGTATGTGTGTTTTCATTTGATATTTTTTCCGTGGGTTTTATGAAATTATATTTTATAAATTTGTTTTCCATAAAACTCCATCTTAAATGTAGAGACATTTACACATTTGTTCAATTATTTATATTTTATTTGTTCAATTATTTATACATATTTGTTCAATTATTTATATTTTATTTGTTCAATTATTTATACATATTTGTTCAATTATTTATACATATTTGTTCAATTATTTATATTTTATTTGTTCAATTATTTATGCATATTTGTTCAATTATTTATATTTTATTTGTTCAATTATTTATTTGAATTTTGTTATTAATTTGAACGAATATTTATAATATTTCTTTTGAAAACTTTTACTGAGAAATGCAAAAGATAACTATTCCGCACTCACTTTTCCAGATTGAAAACTGCATGCTTCTAAGGCCTTTTCTACCCTTTTCTTGTCGTCTTTGTGTTGAGCGAACATCTTCACCACACTGCAATGGAAAAAAGAGCATCAAGTGTATGCCATTTTCAAAAATAAACAAAAAAATAATTTTATTTCTTAAAGTATCACATTATTATCATCTCAGAACATGATATTGGTTTGGGAATGAAGTTTTCTGGCGTCAACAAAAATCCGTAGGCGGAAAATTGAAATTTTATTTTCTGCTCGACCATCTCAAAAAATCAGATTTTAATAACGTGTTTCCATCACATTTACAAAAACTCTGATTTTAAAAAATAAGTTAATTACTACCACAAATAAAACCTAGAAAATAGTCATCTTGAGTACGTGATTATATCAAATGTAATAAACAGGAAGTTTAATATTTTTTTAACCAATAAATGCGAGACAAAGTTTTTTTTTAATCCTTTGTGATCCTAAAGTGACTCATTCAATGAAACAATTAAAATGAATAAAAATAAAATTTAACTCGCACGAGCACGTGGTGCATAGTCAAATTATGATCCTAACCAAACTAAATTTAACCAAATTGTATTCTGGTATGATACATTGAAATATGCATAGCAGATTTTATTTAGTTTTTTTTAAATTTATAAATGAATTTTAAAAAATTCAAGGGACAAATAATATAATAGAAATTATTTGAATATTATTTTCAAACTATATTTTTTATATTATCTAGTTTATTTAATGATAGTATCAGCCATTGATAAGACATGCTGATTGAGAAGATACACTATATTATAGATTTTTAATTATTTATTAAAATATCGGGATTGAAATTATTATTGATATAATATGAAAATAAAAATTATAATTATTGATATTTTAAGAAAAGCAAATATTCAAATAAAATTGATTCTTGAATCTTCATTGCCAATCATCCCTCATACAAATATCCATATGAATTACACAAACTATAGCTGGAACGCCCCTAAAATTATACCCCTCATAGCTTTTATAGCTAAAAAATTACTGATAGAGCAAACGTCATATATACTAAAGGAATTATTATTATTTTAGGATCTCAAAAAGTCGAAATTTACATTATATTTGAATATAAATTGTTTAAAGGATGTAGATTATTGAAAAAAATTGGGAGAAAAGTGCCAATAATCTATTTGAGTGTGAGACGGAGTATTAATTTTGCACTTTAACAAATTGAAATGCATAAACATTATTTGTAAACAGAGTGAAATTACTTAAAACCTGTGAGTCACAGTTTTTGATGCCGTAAGTCCCCAAGCTCATCCTTTCAAGTTAACTCTACATGGGACGTTAATTTCTTCCCCTAAATTTGATTTCAAAATTAAACCTGTGATTTACATTTTATGTACATCACGTAAACATGAGTCGATTTCGTAGAAGTTTAGGATGGAACATCTGATGAGATAAGATAAAATACATCTCTTGTATATTTTTACAAGCGGACGAGCGCCATGGAAGAGTACCGAAGGAGAAAGTGTTGGCGACGATTGACGAGGAGCTTCGTGCCCGTCGAGTTGATTTGATGAAGGGAATATTCTGGTGACTGCTGGATCGTTCATTGTGTTTTCCGAAGCTTCATGTGCTTCTGGATGTTCGCTTGCTCGGCTATATAAGCGACGGTTGCCGCAATTTGGCAGTTCATCTCGAAGGAGTAGCGACTCGTCGTACAAGCTGATTACTTTTCTCCCTTATTAGCGAGCTGTGTTTAAGTTTGCTATTAACGTTGTGTTATTGAGCTCGCTGTGATTTACGGTTTGCTGTGCTATCCGATATCTGTTTTGCAGTCTGTTTTTTTTGTGCGCAAGGCTTGCATTTACGCTGTAAGTGACTGTTGACTGCTGGATTGTGTTTATCTGAAGTTTTACTTTATCATATTGTAAATACCTGTAAATAGCTGTAAATAAATTTATTTGTACTTTCCTCAAGTAAAATCCATTTAATCCGAGCCTGCTACCCTAAAAACGTAACAATATTAATCCTTTACTGTATGAATTAATAAAGCATTGAAAAAAATTGTTTGACGATGTAAATAGCTTTATTTAATTATCTATAAGACATATTAAAAGAAAAATGATGAAAAAGTTCTATATTATGCTTTTTTTCTTCTTTTTTTAAAGGTATTATACATGGGCTTGTATGCATTCAGATAAAAACCATTGTAGTTGAAAAGTGGAAAAAATATTATCCGTCGAGAAAGATGAGTATATAGACTCCATGAATTTTTTTAAATCAAAAAGTACTTCCGTTTTTTCAAAATGAATCCCTCCCACTTCACTTCTGCTTTTTCACCCACTTGCACAAAAGTGAGGTTATTTCGAAATGTCATAATATCATAGACCGGGTTTTTTTTCCGTTTTATTACGGTTAAATATATATTTGATGGATTAAAATAGTTTGAATTATTTTATAATACTTATTTTGGAAATAAAATGGAATCAAAACTGCAATACTATATATGGGCCCATAAGCGGTAAAGACTCAAAGGAGAATCGATGTTTTCTACGTATAAAAGGTGATAATATGTTAGTTGAGAATGACGAAATAAGGGTCAGTCATAACTAAAGTTAGTAAAAGATATAATGCTATGATGTCCACACTACCGATAGATGAAGCAATATAATTTTTTAATCTTTAATAGTTGTAGAGTGAATTTTATGGAATGAAACAAATTTCATTGAAAATATTTTACGTTTCATTAACTAAAATATATTACTATTATTTAAAATTAATTTTGTTCAAGTGTATTCATTATTTTAAACACACTTGAATTAGGGAGATAATTTAACTGGCGCCTAGTGATAGCTGCATATCTTACCGTATATTGCCCCTTTCGGCCATCAAATGTAAACCAAAAAATTAACAACTCTGAAGTGGTTCTTTATAGTTAAGATGTTAGTGCCATCCACCACACACACGGAAAGTCTTCAGCTGGTGGGATCGAACTCACAGTCTAAGGGATGCGAATCCAACGCCCTACGACCAGGCTACCCCGGCATTAACCTTTATGTTAAATTTTATTTACCCGAGTTTTTGGATTTTTATATTTATTGAGTACAATTGCACTTGAACGACCCAACAGATAATCTTCCTTTGAACAGATTTCATTAAACATTTGGCGAAAGTATAAAAATTTAGTCTTTAGTCTTTGTACCAAATTTCATCCATCTAGCTGAAAGCGATTTTCAATTATCGTGTTCACAGATAGATAAATTGACAGACAGGTAGATATGAAAAATGTGTTTGTCTAACTCAGAAAAGTCTGAAATATGGCGATTTGTTAATATCTCGACTGTATGACGATTACAATATTTCCTCTATACTTCGTATACAAGAAAATAAAAATACCATTGTTAAATTATCCAAGCAATTTTCTGAAATATAGATATTTTTGATAAGCAAACATTATTTAATCCTAATCTAGAATTTTTAATAGATAAAAAAACCCACTAGAATTAATTTCTTTTTTATATAATATAATAAGTTTTTAGAGATGATTTCCCACTTATATACGCCTTGGAACGATCAAGTATGGATATTACGACATAAAACTCCAATTAAACCAATGTTAAATAACAATCATTAGTTGCACGCTTTTGAGATGAAATATGAAAGCGTGCATGACTTTTAAAGAAATTCGTGACAGTAACAAGTTTAGGATATCAGAGAATCTTAGGTTCACGAACCAATGCTACCGATGACTCACTCGTTTGTATGTTGTTATGAATCAATTTGGATTTGCCATCAGCTTCATGCATTCTCAGGGTCGTGTGCTGTAGAAATTAATTAGAAACGCGTGATGCTGTCACAGGTGTTATTCTTAACTTTTGAAAATTATTACATGATCTTCCCCCAAGTAAAATGCTTTCTAAACAGTTTGCTATTTTTAAATTATCATAAAAATCGTTTGAAAAGAAAAAATCGTTTGCTTTTTCTGAACGGAAAAAAAATATCCACAAAGTTTAAACCTTTGACACCGGCTGATAAATGACGCGCAGTTACAGTCAAGCGTTTGAAAAGTCTTTTTTATGGTACAGGATAAAAACTTAAAATTTCCTGTTTAATTAAAATAACAGAGCATTTGCTAATAAATGGACCTGATAATGAGTGTTCTTTTTAAGGGCTTAAATGTGTGCAGAGAACTGCTGGATAAATACATTAAAAAAAGGACAAAACTTTTCTTTTTAATCCCCTGAAATTTTTCAACGCCGCTTGCGTCGTCCCCTGCTTTTCCACCAGAAAAGATCCCAACAACACCGTTACCGTCCATTGATGGATTGAATGGGAAAGTTACTATGCTAGACAATGAGCGCAACGTCCGAAGTGCCTCTGTAAGAAAAGAGGAGGGAAAAAAATTCTATCTTCGGGAAACTTTTTAAAAATTTAGGGGGTGCTCTCATCGTTTGATCAGTGCGCAAATCCGGAATTGTCTTTCCGGGAGCGGATTTGCGATTTACGCACCATAAAAAGAAAGGAGAGGAAGAGGGAAAAGAAAAAATCTCATCCCAGTGGATGCCAACCTGCTTCCACTTCGCATCGAACTTCTGGCGATGCGGTCCACGGAAGACGCCATTTATGGACACTAAAAAATGCTCCCGTTATCGAACGCATCTTCAAAAGAATCCTAACTTTTATTACAGGTGGTAAAAATATGGTTTTTAACACTAGGACTACGAAGATTTACCATATACCCATTTTTACCAACCGGTCATTTTGACCGGTTTGTTTGTTTAAGTAAACAAAATAGTAGAATTCAAGAAATGAAACTATAAATTCATAGGATAATGTAATTTTAAAGAAAATAAAATATATTTCCTTCAACTATTGTAATTACGTAACAAATAGTTCCAACATAAACAATTTCAGTTTGTTGATCTTCACTCTCATCGGAATATGACGGCCATCTTACACTTTTCCTTTTGCGTATCTCGAATATGTTCTCTTCTTCACTGTCGCTGTCTAAGTATACATAGACTTTCCCTTTCTCAAACTGGACCTCTGAAATATTTGTTGATTTACAGTCAACTTCGGATATCTCCAAGAAATTTTGTTCTTTTCGAACGTCTCGGCATTTTCAGGGTAAAAACTTCTAACTAAAAAAATCTTAAAATTTTATTTGCCCTTTTAAAAATGAAAAAAAAAAAATATTCAATCACAAACCACTTACAATGTGTGCAAGAATAATGTGAGATTTTAAATTGAAATGTTATATAGGTTACGATTTCTGATAACTTATGAGTATAGAGGTTACAGACTGACTGTAGAAAGTTTCTTCATATTACAGATTTAATATTTACGAATATATTACATACACATAATATATAGAAAGAATTCTTGAATTCTGGGAATGTTCCATGTAAACATAAAAAATTTCGGGAATACACAACATGTGTTCATGATATTTTCATGACCTCTCAAAATACCAGTTCTTTTATTTAGGTATAATACATAGTTATTTCTGAAAATTAGAAGCGGAAGAACAAAATAATTTATAATATTATTCTATACACAAATTTAATAAAAATCATGACATTATCGTAAAATATTAAATATGACTTAAAGGGGAAATGGTATAAATAAATGATGCAACCGATCATTTTGACCGGTTCGTAGTTCTAGTGTTAATTACAGTGCACCCGCAATAATACGGTGCAGTTTCCGGATTATACTATGCATAATACTATGCAGTTTCCGTATTATACTATGCATAATACTATGCAGTTTCCGTATTATTCGTCATATTTTTTTTCTTCTTCTTTTCTTTTATCGCAATTAGGAGACGAAGGCAAGGCGTTTGTAGAAGAATCTTTAAACGACCGTTTCATGTACTTATGTAATCATCAATGAAATAAGTTTGAATCAAATTTCTGAAGAACTAGTCCTATGATTTACTTCAATGATGGTGATGATGATGACGTCCGCTTTACAACGGAAGGAGGGGTGCAGTAGCTTCTGAGGGTATGGATCCCTGAGCACCTGAAGGCAGAAATCTGACTTCTAGCTCATATGAAATTGACATCCCATTCGCTTGCACAGCCCCTTTTTACAGTGGGGCGGGGCACATTCACACACCTCAGCAAAAAAATCAATAACTTTTGGTGAATCGGACTTCACTTGAATAGTAAAATGAGCATTAATTATGTTGTTATTATTGTTGCTACAAAATGGCATTTTCCATGAACAAGTACACTGATGCATCAGCGGATTTAAGCCGAAATAAGCGTCTCTTTTTCGAAGTAGCGCCAACTAGAGCCAAGAGTACTACTTTAGCTACACACTCACCACATTCACCTGCACAGCCCCTTTTTAAAGAGGTGAGGCATTCACACATCTCACAGATAGAACACTGAAGAACAACTATACCCTGACCGAGACTCGAACCCGGAACGCCCAGATCACGAGGAAGACGTGCTACCTCTGTTCCAGGACGCCGGCTACTCTAACGTTTAGTTTTTGATTCCTGTATTTAAGTCAGGCATTACAGAATTTGTGTTGAAATATGAACATTTTATATCCTTTAATTTACTTTATCTCTAATAAATTATTGGAATGTACGGGGAATTATATGGGCATACATTTCAGCACAGAGGCTCCTATTTTAACATGATACGTTGTTGGCAACTGCTATGATTCACCGGGCCGCGACAGCTTCATTTTCTATGCAGCTTGAAATAAATAGAGTTTAGTGCTCAATAAGAAGTGGGGAAATACGCATTATGTCATAAGTTTTGTAAAAAACTTTGCCTTCAGGTTTATTGATGGATTAGGAAATGACATCATCTCTCTCCGGCATAAACGGAAGTTTTGATATCTGGTCTGGCCTTTCGTACCTTAGGTCAAATAATATTCATGAGTATACAATAAACACTTTTTTTATGGTTTCTGGCTACAAGAGAAGCTGTCCAACTAAACTGTCATGTATCAATAAATAGAATCTAATCACCAGATATCGTTTTATTTCTCGTTTTCCTCCCCATCAAATGTCTAGTAATTGATACAAAAGAATTTGACAACTCCATTCTTAATTAGACAAGCAATAAGTTATTAGAGCCGGCGTCCTCGCACAGAGGTAGCGCGTCTTCCAGGCGATCTGGGTGTCCCGGGTTCGAGTTCCCGATTGCCCTTCGGTGTTCTAATTGTAAGGTACCCCCTCCCTGTAAAAAGGGGGTTGTGCAAGCGAATGTGATGAGTGAGTAGAAAAATTCGTACTCTTGGCCTTAGTTGTCTCTACTACAAAACAGGAGACGCTGTTTAGGCTTAAATCGCTGACTACCTCAGCGAGCTTGTAGGCTTTTTCAAGGGTCACCCTCAGACAGGGATTCAAACCAGGGACTTTTTCTGTGAGAGGTCTGACGTTTCATCAAAATATTGATCCCTCGTGACCCGAAAATCCCAGGAAAATGAGTTTTTAGAGATAATTTGTTTCTTTAAGAAAAATTTGTTTACAAAGAGTTTTATGTAAATAGATTACACAAAAAGTTTAAATCAAACAAAACAAAACGAAATCTCACAAAACAAAACCAAATATACCATTATTAATAGTACGCAAAAATAAGCAAAATAATTTTATAAAAAGTTTTTTGAATCTAAATAGAGTTAAAGAGGAATGGAAAAACCCAGGAAAATGAGGTCTTAGAGATAACCAGTACCACAGAAATACAAGAACAATTTTAAAATAAATAGAAAACACAAAATGTTTAAATCAACAAATCAAATGTTTAAATGGCCAATCAATGTTCTTTTTGATATTATGGCTCAATAAATTTGTTTAGGCCTTTTTCATATCGTTTTTTTCTTTGCTATAATAGTTACTTAACATTATTATATAACATCTCATGCTAGACAGAAACTCTTGTGTCTTTTGTTTATAGGAATAGAGATGATATTACAATGTCAAAGAGAATCCAGACCTTCATTCAAATATTTCTATTACGATTCTTTTGTTCTAATGTATTTAGTCTATACGTCAACTTAGATAAAATTATATGTACAAAATTTCAGAAACCTTCCTAGTCATTTTAAAGCATTGAATGCTTTATTAAAATTTTTTAGTACGATTTTATTTATTTTGTGAAATAATCCTTAGTTATCCTATTAGAATAGCAGTGGTTCTACACAATCCAAAAAAAGTCTTCAAATGTAATTTCTATTATAGGACACAAAGCTCTTAAGTTTGGCAATATATTTTGTGAAGTTTGCCTCTTTTTTCAGGAACAGGCCCTGATGTCCTCTATGAGATCTGTCTCATAGAGGACAGTATCTTTAGGACATGAATGTCAAAGTCTAATAAGTGTCAAATTATTCTTTAAAGACATCATAGGACTCTCTAAACATACATTGGGACTATGAAAAGTTTAAACAAGGTTTTTTTAATTTGGAACATTAAATGCTATTGCAGAGTATATCATAAAAAATGTATAGTTTGTGATGAAAAAAATATAAAACGTTACGAAATCTGTGTATCAGACATTCCATCACAACCGCTGCAAAAAGCGTAATATGATGGAATATGAAAACGAAAGGATAAAATGAAAAGATGAATATAGATTTTAGAATGAATTAACTATATAAATAAATATACAAAATTATAGTTTCCAATGGTATTATTTTCATTAAACGTAAAATAACTTAGTAAATTAACAATAGAAAGCTCGGCAATAAATGAAAGTTTATTATCATGCCAGAACATGATATTATTCTGGGAATGAGATTTGTGGCGTCAACCAAAATCCGTAGGCGAAAAATAAACATTTCATTATCTGCACGAGCATCTCAAAAAATCAGCTCTCAATAATAATTGAATTTACAAAAGCTCTGATTTAAAAAAAATGAGTTAATGGCCACAGCAAAATAGAACCTAGAAAAATGTCATTTTGAGCACGCGATTATATGAAATGAAATAAATAAGAAATGTGATACTTTTTAAAACAATCAATGCGAGACAAAGTTTTCTGAATCGCTTGTAATACTAAATTACTACTTGCAATACTCATTCGATGAAAAGATTAAAATGAATAAAAATATAATTTAAACTTTCACGAGCACGTGGTGCTTGGCCGTTCAAGAAATGATGTTCTGACATGATATATAGAAATGTGCTCAGCAGATTTCATTTTAATCTTTTTTGCATTTTGCCTCATTAAGCCTTATATAAAACTGACAAATTAAATTTTGATTCAAACAATTTTTTCCCATTACTTTCGCCAATATTGCTTATTTTTAACTTCACCATTATTTTTTTAAATGCAGAAAAAAAAGAAAAGTTCGGCATTTTTTTCCCTATATATATATATATATATATATATATATATATTAAATAGAATATATATATATATATATATATATATATATTCTATTTACTGAATATTCTTATTCAATATATTTGGAAAGTTGGATTAAAGTAATTTAAACAATGTGAAATATTTAATTAATCTTTAGGTAAAGAAATCAAATAATCTCAATAGAAAGAGTCCATAAAATACACTGCACAATTTTTCTTAAAAGCAATTTGAAACAGTTTCAAACTTTTTAAAAAAGAAAAATACATTTTTCTTTTCAGACGTATGATATTGATTCGGTTTTTTCTCCTGAAATCGAAAATTCTGCTATTTTCTAGAATTCAATAAATCAAAACTTGATTATAAAGGTTTGAAGAATCTCGGATACGACGATGTTCTAATAAATAAATAAATAAAGGTCACTTTAATATGAATGTCATGATGATAGTTTATATGCAAGAAATTTATTTTTTAAAGATAAAATAAAACTCCAGTAAATTTTTTACAAAGTTTGGTTTGCAACATATCAAATTCATATATAGCAGCTTGAAACATGCAACGAGTCGCAATGTTTTGTGTAATTGTACCAATTTTTGCATAATTCCAATTCAATGTTTTTATAATTTGTTCCAATGTTTGCATAATTCCAATTCAATGTTTTGTATAATTGTCCCAATGTTTGCCTAATCTCAGTTCAATATTTTATATAATTGTCCAAATGTTTGCATAATTCCACTTCATTGTTTTGTATAATTGTACCAATGTTTGCATAATTCCAATCCAATGTTTTGCATAATCGTACCAATGTTCTCTATTTTGATTTAAATATTTCTAATAAAAAAACAAGGATCAAACGACGCTCAAATTTCATTGTATAACGTTTGTCAAATAATAATAAAATTTCAAGCAGTTATTTCAAATGGAAAGTAAAAGGTTAAACAATAATAATAAATTTTAAAAAGTAAAATTCTTTTCAGCGGCCCAAATTTTTGTTTCACAATAAATAAATTGAGGCAAATCCCCTACAAGAAATTTCTGCAAAGATAATAATTATATGAAAATAGAAAATCAATTAAAAAGCATATAATTTCCCTAATTAAAAATAAATTGCAGCCGTTTAAATTAATGTCCAGTATACCGGACTTCAGGTCTAGAAGAGATAGGAAAATCCCCCCCCTCTCTCAACTCCCCCCCCCCAAAAAAAAACGAAAAAAAATGAGTAACGTTTACAAACTATTTTATCAAAATTAGTTTGTTTCTAAAAAAAAAAGTGCGTCCAAAATGTTTTACAAAAGAGTTTATTAAACTGTTAATTCAAAATGGTCCTTTTATTATAATTTCAAGTAAGCAATTTTGTGACCCTATTACAGCAAGGTTTTATTTGATATTCTTAATGCTGAAGAATATCGTGAAGGTATAATAATAATAATATTGTTGGGTGGTTATTACTAATATTAAAAATCTTTCTAACAGAAAATATACCACGATTTAAAATATAGTCTCTAATTAATCGAATTATTTATTATCCAAATTAATTCATTATACTTCCAGTCAGTTCAGATAACTGGGAGTTCAACTGCATTTCCAAATTACCTTTTTTTAAAAACTTTTTCATTAACCCTGATTTTTATGGAATATTATTTCCTTTATTTGGTTTACTTCATTTAATTTGCAGAACGAAAAATAAATCAATCGAGTATATCTTGTCCTCAAGCGATTAGGATTATTAAAATTCTATTGATTTAGAAATAACTCAACAAAGCAAGCATTATGGTGAATTTATTTGAAATTTCTGTATCTCTCTTTTTTTCTTTTCTCAGAAGTTTTGGAGGCGCGATCTCAAAATGGCCGCGGGACCCGGACTCTCACCTCTCAGCGTTTGTGAGCGTCCGTGACGTCACTAGTGACGTCAAATGATTCCATCGATCCCGAGCGCTCGATATGCCGCGAAACGAGGGAGAACCTGGAAAAAGGAGGAATGGAGTGATCAAAGGGACGGGCGTCGGCCAATGATGCTACGGAGCTGTGCTCGCTCCAACCACATCACTCTCGGCTCAAGCGTTGACCCATCCCCACAGTCGTTTGATCAGATGCCCATACACGTTTCTCAACTCAAAACATGCATTAAGGCTGGCCAGAGGGTACATTAAGGGCGTCGAAAGGTTGGGTTACAGGTGGTGGCAAACGAAAAGAGATAAATAAAAATACTATAAGAATAGTAATTCGGAAATGAATACTTGTAGCAGCCAGCTATAACAAAAATATCGCAAACCAAATTTATTACTTCTATATGAAGTTAATAAGGCACATTAATTTGTAAACTCCGATTACATAATTATCCCATTTGCTAAATTATATCAAATATTTGTTATGGTCGATATTCCAATGACTAAGAAATATGATTCGTCTAGGAAATATGGTTACCGATTTAAATTTATTTAATATCGGGTTCAATTATTATACATTTAGTAACATCTTTTTTAATGCAATTTTTCAAAGCAAAGTTGACTTTAACCCCTTAACCGGTTTGCCCGTACGTGCATCGATTCATCGAATTTTGATAGTTGTAAACAAAAAATAAATCATTCATAACAATTATAATTCAATAGTAAAATGACTTCGAATACGCAGATAAGCCAAGTATTCCATGGATTTCCATTTGAATCAAAATAAGAAAATGTTGCTCAAATAGAAAGTGTAATCTTATTAGATAGTAAGGAAAATAAACCGGTTAAGGGGTTAATATTTCTATCTTTAATTTGATCCTGATATTTCTTAACAGTGGTATTCTAAAACAGTAAGAGTGGTCTCCTCTAAACTTTATCGCATACTTTCTTATAAATATAGTATAATATTAATTTCATGCCATTGGCAAAAAATAGAAGGAAAAAAACCCTAAAAGCATGCGATTTTTAATTATTTCAATCATTAATCACTGGAATGCTATTAATACACAAGTACCAGAATACCGAATATACAGTGTAGTTAAAATTAAACTGACAGTACTCACAGTGCTCTGTAGCGATATATTTGCGAGAATGACGCCGCATTTTGTAGGAAGATTAAACAAAACGGAGGACAAAAGATTCCACGAAAAAAATTAGTTCCAAAAGTCACAGCTAAGGGAATATGTGGCGCTGTTAATGGAAAATAGAGTGTTAACAAATGTAAATCAATACGGAAATAAAATTACCTTTTATTTTGTACATTTGCTGATTTAGTTCAAGTGCAATATGGCCACACTTTTAAAAAGGCGAAAAATTTACATAAAAGGTAATTTTATTTCCGTATTGATTTGCATTTGTTAACACTCTATTTTCTATTACACAGCGCCACATATTGCCCTAGCTGTGACTTTTTTTTTGTGTGGAATCCTTCGTTCCCCGTTTTGTTTAATCTTCCTACAAAATGTGGCGCCATTCTGCAGAATATTGTGAGCATTGTCAGTTTAATTATGGCCACCCAGTATATTTTCGACACCTTTTCTCTAGATTGATAGAAATAGATTTGACACAGTTGCAAATGAAGTCGATAGACCATTTATAAATTTCATATATTCATTTATATCATTGAGATTTTCAATTATCTCGTTTACACGCTTGTGAAAGTACAGACGGACAGACAGTATCGATAAACTTATTTCTAGAGAATAAATAAAAATCTGAATTTCTTAACTTGATTCGCATCTGATCATTAGATAAATCTGTAAGCCAATTTGGTCCTATCATTCCCTTCGTTTTGTAATTATTTCATGAACTTCCATTCGGGTGATGGATTTTGATCCCAATTTGATAGAAATCTACAAATTTGGTGCTGAGACTAAATGTTAGTTTTCGTCCGTCAGGTTCAAAGAGGTCTTGAGCTATTTACATCTCGGATATCAAAGGTGGTATTCAGCACTAAATTTCATTTATTTAAATTAATGCGTTTTTAGGTTACGCGTTACATACGAATGTATAAATTAAAAAAATTTTTTGTTTTGAATTGGTGGGATATTTTAATGCAGATCTAAAATTTAGATTCCAAAAATATATGTCAAATTTTATTTATCTGGCTTTTAAATTTTTGCAGTTATTCCGTTTACTTGCATTTGGAAAAAAAAACCTTTTTCGAATGGATTTTTTCAAAACTTGATTAAAATTTACAAATTTGTTGTAAATACTCGATATTCCAAATTTCTCATGTCTCTCAAAAAATTTTTAAGGTATCGTGTCCACAGACAAATAGACAATATTCCAATCATATGTTCTGGGGCACACGTAAAAGTAAAATGCTTAGATTCGTCAAGATTTCAAATTTTTTGAGGCTTACGAAACTTTCTCTTAAACAAGTTTATATAACTTTAAATCAATTTTTACTTAGGCTAAACAAATTTATTTCAGTTACTTTTTATTAAATAATTACGATTAATTTAAATATTACAGAATCACAATATTAATCGGCAAAACTGAAAACAAAATACCTGACAATTCCCATTCTCTTTTCTATATATGGTGCTCGAACTCGCAATTCAAGGGATGCGAATCCAACCAGACTATCCCGGCCTGACAGTTACAATTTTTATTAAAAAAATTGATCAAAAAATTATCCTAGCGTTGAAATTTTAACGCCAATTGAGCATTTAAAGCCAAATGTGGCATCACAAAACGAGGGAATTTTCTACGCCAGTTGGGTTAATTAGATCAGATTAGAAATATTTAATTTTTTTGATTCTGTATTATTTTAATTCGAATGCACTTCGAAATGAATCTGAAAAAAATTATTAATTAACAATGTTTAGTTTTAAGTGTATTAAACATTAAGAAAATAAAAAGAATCGATTAAAATAATCTTATGAAAACATGTTAAGCCTAACCTCATTAGTGTTGGGGGAAAACAAACTGAATTCGTTACTTATTTGGCAGAAGGGAAATGAAGATTTTTGACGAGAAAGTTATTTTTTAATTAATAAATAAAAAAATAAATTAATTAATATTTATAAAAAATATTAACATTAAATGTCATCCACCATAAGTTTTATAAAATTTATTTGAACTTTATTGGGTGAATTAAAAGTATTTTATTAACGATTGAAAATTTGAATAATATATGTAAGGAGAATGTGAGCTAATAGTAGGTATTGAAAAAATAAATTCAATTACTTTAGAAAAACTTTGTAATTAATTTCTTAATACACTATAAGTTAAAATAGCATTCCAAAAAAATCATCCGACGCGTTGAAGAAACGATTGACAAAACTTGCTACTTTTCCTGAAATTTCCATTTAGACGATAAACAGAAAAGCCACTTTTCTTCGCGTAGATCAGCAAAACCAGCCGCAGACTAACAGATTCTCTATTAGCAGCTGCCGACAGCCATAAATTTTGGAATTCAATTCAGCTGTCAGACAGCAGCTCGCCCTCCGCCATCGCGCAACCTGTTACAGAAACACTGTTCACAAAGATTTACGTCCTTGGGAGGATTAAGACGAGGTGGGTTAGGTATGTTCAACAGGACAGCGAAAAAGAACGTGTTCTATCGAGAGACATATCAGAGTGTGTGTGTGTGTGTGTATATATATATATATATATATATATATATATATATAAGAAGTTAACTTTTGTATCGTTAATAACGTGTTTTTAAAATAAGGAATTTTATTTTGCTAATATTTGTGTATAGTGTTTTGTTTTATTTTTTATTTCTTCTTTCTCGAATTTTAATATTGTGAGTCTTATTTATAATTGTCCAAAATGATTCATCTCTTATACTTTGGAACATGGAATTTTTCGGGTCACAGAAGGTTTAATTCTTTAGACAATAGTCTAAACTTTTACAAAAAAAAAATCCCTGCCTATTGGTGACCCTTAAGAAAGTCATCAGGCACGATTTCTTCTTTTTTTATTTTATTATTTTTCTTTTGATTTCTTTAGGTTCTTTACTATTTTCACAATCTTATTTTTTTTATTTTTCCTTTTAATTCTGTTTTTGATTCATCTCTCTCTCTCTCTCTCTTATATATATATATATATATATATATATATATATTGAAAAAGAAGACCTCAATTGAATACATATTTTTATTAATTGTTTTGGAAAAAATGTGTTTATGTTAATACTAAAAAAAATAAATACATTCCAACTAAACAAATAACATAAAAAAATTAAGTCAATTCTTACTTGGGTCAACAAAGAAAAAAAAAATATTTTATTTGCTTTTTATTAAATAATTACAATTAATATAAATAATTTATCAAAAATATGATTGATTTTCGCTAGAATTGAACTCGCATTCTTCATCTTCACAAGAAAATACGAAAATCATCACATTTTACCAATTGAGCTACTACTTGTTAATTTCAATTTTCGATTCTAACTGCTAAAATTCTATCCAAACTATTAAAAATTAATTAAATTCAAGGAGTAAATAAATATTTGAAAAAAAATTGTATTAACATCAAGAGCCATTTACTATTAGTTTAAAAAAATGTATTTGAACTTGATAAGAAGAATAAAAAAATATTTCATTAAAGATTGCAACTTTGAACAAAGTATATAAATATATCTATGGAGAGTGTGGACTAATAGTAGGAATTGAAAAAGCAGAACAAGAATACAAAACAGCTAAACGAAACAAATAAAAACCACTACAAAAATTTTTTGAAGGAAAATTGAAAATCAAAGCGAATGTTCAAAACAAAGTTTAAAACAAGTAAATATAGATACAAGTTTAAAAGATGAAAAATAAAGATTCTAAAAAAGGAATTAAGAATATATACTATTAAAAGAGAAAAAAAAAATGAAAAAGGGAATAGAATAAAATAAAACAAAAGAGAATGACAGCAAATATTAAGTAGTTTACTAAGTAAAAATAACACTAAATAGTTAAAAGATAGATGTAAAAATTGAGGACTATTGTAAAAGCAACATAATTCCTACTACTAGATACACTCTCCCTATATATATATATATATTGTTCAAATTGTCGATCGCTATAGGACTAAGACTTTATTTTCTCAAATGAAATCAGAGTAACTGTGTTCAAATGCCATCTTTTTGTTGAAGAATTTTCCAACATTCCTGAACTTGTAGGCACTGAAAAATGTTACGCTTAACCTCTTGAATTCTTCTTAACTAACAATCACACATGTAAATGATCTGTCGTTGGATTTTTTTTTTAATACTGAGAAAAAATTCGCCATGACCAGTTAAAATTTCCATCAATTTAATAGATCAGATTAAATCTCATACAAGCTTAAATTTAATCTTCAGATTTTTTCATATATATTATTCGGATTTTTTATATATGATCTTATGTTTTTAAATATACCAGCGGGTGACCGAGCTCCGTTCGGAGAAAACAGGTATCGAAGCTAACTCGAATATTTAAATTTTCAATTGTGATTTATCAAAACAATTCATGCCGTATTTAGTCAAAATATCAAAGTTATCCTTATTTTTTTCTGATGAATGTTGAAATGTCGGAAATGTGGGGCGATTTTCGACTTGGCAACCATTCCACGTATTATAGTATAAGATAAAATTAAAACTTAAGCTTCAAGCTTGCGTTACGAGTAAAAGGGAAAAAATTATCTTATTAATATGTTGCCATCAGATTGACAAAAACTCAAATTTTAAAAAAAATTATTGCGCATTAAACAAACAAAAATGCAATTTTCATCACGTGTCTCCTTGAAATGAAAAAAAATATATATATATGAATATTGATATAGATGGCATATTGGCTATAGATGGCAGCACGTTACCACTTGAAAATGTAAGTAGCCATTATGGCGAACTAATAAAGTTTGAAAATATCCTATCGGTAACTCCGAACTGCTCAACCGTAGCGCTTCAAAACCGGCGCCAATCGATTCCTCGTGGCCAAAAACCCCAGACCCCCAAGTTTACCGGAGTTTATTAATTCTGGGGCGATTTTCGACTTGACAACCATTCCTCGTATTATAGTATAATATATGTAATATATTCCATATTACTTTTGATTGGAAAGCAGTTTGGAGAGTCGTGGCCGAAAATCATCAAATAAACAAATGCTGACTTTTAAATTTCGTTTTATTCCAGCTGTAGAAGTACGCTGTGTAACACACAGCAGCCGTAGGTTTACATGGTGAAAGAGGACAGAAAAAAGGCCGAAACATTTATCTCTAGTCTTATTTACTAGTCTTATAAATCATATACGTGCAGATTTTTGACATTAATTCTCATACATTTGACGTTGACAAGAGAAACAGGATTATTTTAGAAGAATCTATTTTATATAAGTGATTTATTACTCATCGAAGGAATCCTCTAAAAGAATATTTACACCAGTGATTTATTATCCATCCCTTCGGAATGTGGACTCAATTGTGGGTTACTTTTATAATACTTTATTTGATTTATTAATGGATCAGGAAATTACTATGAGCCAAATTAAGACAAAATTTTGAGAATTAATTACAATTAAAGTCAGTGTTTAAAATATCATTACACACACACATACACTATACGGATTATATATATATATATATATATATATATATATATATAT
>JAOUZG010037017.1:2566224-2576924 GCA_026289955.1 Argiope argentata
GATAAGATTGATTTAGTATATTGGCTCAGACAAATTACAGGCACATAACGCACAAGAAATCAATCGTTAAAAAGACATTAATTGGTTGCGGATGATTCTCCAAACGATATGTCTCATACTATTTGGCGAATTATTTATAGCACGACGTAAATAAATTTGGCAGAATATTAAATTATTTAATGCAGATAGGTTAATAAATATTAACATTTGTATTAAATGTTAACTAACTGAATCCATTGCATAGTTCTATATTTACGGTTCGTTTATTTCATTTTCTGCATTTCCGAATCATCGCATCAACATATTGACCGACACGTCACCGCCAATTTGGCGATAAGTTAATGAATTCGATCTAAACGGATCAGTATTTCTAATGATAAAATTAGATGAAATGTTAAAGTATTTAACGCTCCAGATGAATTTTACATTATCATTTTCAATGTAGGTAGTTGGATAGATAGGCAGACTGCCAGTTATCGGATTTCGTTCAAAATTCTGTATCGTCAATTTTCTTACGCATTTCATTCATCTAATTCTTTCTGTTTTCGATTTATTGATTTCAGAAATAGATTTTCAAAATCTTTTTTCAGGTCCGAAGAAGTAAACATGGAAATTCGTCAAAATTGATGATAAGGTAATGATAAGATGGACTTTCTTTGCACAGTTCATATATTTGTGTACAAAAAAATATAAAATTCATGATTTTTGCAATAGAGATTGTGGAAAAAAGTGGCAAGAACGAATTTTTCGTTTTCATTTTATTTCTCTGTTATAACTCTATATAGCAATCGAAAATCAACACCATTTTTAGAAATTCTGTATACATATTTTATTATTTAATTCACCATAAATACACATTAAATCCAAATTATACCCTTATCTATTTATTTTTTCTGATTATTTTTTTTGTAGATTTTTTACTGATTTTCCAGAAAAGCTAATGTATATGAAGTAAGTAATAAGTAAGAATGTTAATCTAGCTTAAAATCTTCTCAAAGTTTCACATTTATGACATTTAAAGCATGATTGTAAGATCAAAGCATCTATAAAAAACAATACAAAAAGCACCGTTATTAATATATATTAAAGCGCCATTATTAATATATATATATTAAAGCACCGTTGTGCAACTTTTTTACTTCCTCATATGCAAAAATACAAAAGCGTTAAAATTAATCAAATTTCTGCTTAGATTTTGATAAACCTATACATTTCAAATTTACCAGAAAGCGATAAAATATTTTTTTATTATTATTATATTTCTTTATCATGTAAAGATGCAGCTCTCGACCCTGAGACACCTGTTTGATCACTGTAGCGGTCTTTGATTCCCACACTTGATAATTGGCATTTCCGGTCAGTTATGTCAACAAATGTATCACACCCTAACCTTGTTACGTACTTCCAGAATACAGATGGAGGATTCTTGCCCCTTGTGGTATCATTTAGCTATTAGTCGAGTCCAAATAAAAAAAAACTACTTGCGTTTTTGTCGTTGTAAGAAAATAAATCGTATCTTATAAGGGGAAGAATGTCAAATCCTTCTTCTGTAAATCTTTATTATATTCCTTGTAAACGATAATTTATGAGGATGGATAATTAACAAACATTCCCAAGGTCAACTGGATACCATTGAGGTTTTTTTTCTGAATAACTATGGGTAACAGTGAGTTCAAGTACATCAGTTTTAAAATGAGAGGTATAGTTTTGACAGAAAATAAAATGCTAGAGTTTTTTGGAAGAGAGGGAGAGACAGAGAGGTCTTTTTCACTGCCTTTAGAGAGTTATCGTTTTAAAGGAAGTGATAGAAACTTCGTGTGATTCGGGCTTCTGAATTAACCCTAGAAATGTAACATTTAAAAAAAATAACAAGAGTGATAACCATTCGTCTCTTAGACGAAGTGTACTTAAAATCCATTTTTAAAGCTAATTAAAATAAAAGCATACTACTTGCAGATGATTTCATAACAATTGATTGTCAAGTAGGATAAAAATATTATTTATTTATTTTCGGAGCAATCTTTACACATATATGCGTGATGTTCTACGCACATTGCTCTTGAACATAAAATCAAAAATGGTGTGTCATTCTGGGCAAATTATAAGGACAAAATGCACATTTCTTTTCTTTTTTTTCTTTTTTAAATTGTTCAGGACTGTAAATATTTAAATTTAATCTCAGAAGTTCATTTATAACAGTCCTTGTTGATCGGAGCAAAGTTGATTTGTTGAGACGTCTCTGCATTCATGGAGCAAGAAGGACTTCAATAAAATCTTCATCTTCCGATTCATTCTCAGAAGTAGAATTATCTTCCTCACTTAATTCTTTCAATAATTCACGGATAGCTTCTGGCCTACCCCACAAATTTTCTCCTTAAAAACGCTTCAGCATCTCCAAACATACACAGAAATACCTTCTTAATACTAACGGGATAGATAACCATTCGTCTCTGAGACAACTATTGTTCTGGATATACTACAAGCAGAAATGTTTCGGGGAAAAGGAATGTCCTCATTTGTAGTTCCCAAGGTCATATTAAGGTACTGAGTAGAACGTTCCATTTCTTTTGTAGGAGAAAAATAATCAAAGCTATTTCTTGAGCGTTAGTCCAGGAGACGAATGGTTAGCATTTTAGGGTTAAGATCCACTCGTTGAAAATCGGTGGATTTCTTGAGTTACCCTTGAAGTAGCCTGATGCACTAACAGCCTGTTAGCTTTTCTTGTGAGGTTGTGTCTCCGAAATTAATAGAGGAATTATTCATGTATAATCGTCCACTGTTACTTAAATATTATCAACCATAATAACCTAGATGAGTTGTTTTTATGTACATAAGACTTTAAATAAAGAAACTGTCTTTAAAATGATTCTCTTATTCGATCGGACAGAATCAAAGTCATTATAACTGATCATTTAGTTCATGAATATGATATAGTGAACACCAACTGAATAAATGAAATTGATGTGTGGTTTTATCACCAGATTTATACATCTATATTAAATTTTGTAACCAGTTGATTATTAAGGAGGAAAAGGTAAGATTGAATAAAGACTTTTTTGTGATTGAATTCAAATTTTATTTTTGGGTCCTCTGCTAAAGGCAACATTGGACCATCTTGTGATGCTATGTTAAAACTGCAGGAAAGTTCTATTAGGAAATCTTAAGAATTGATCATTTTTTTATACTTGACAACTTCAGAGTGATATACAAATAGATAGGATTTAAATAATAACATAGTAAGACATACTAATTTAATTAAAATTGAAAATCACTTAATTTCACTGTATTTATTAGAGGGTTCAAAACAAAAACAGCCATGTTGTAGAAGTGTGCAATAAAGTTGAGAGGAGAAATTCCCACAAAACTGTTTAAATTTTTATTTATATTGTTTACTTGCAAACATAATGAATAAAAGAAAAATAGAGAAATTCAGTTGACTGACCACAAGAAAATGTACAAATATCTTTTCAAAGATTTATAAATTGTTTCTTATTCATCTTTCTTATTTCTTATAATTTGCAACAGTAATTAATAATTTTAGTTATCTTAACATAATTAAAACAAGTAAGTGTATCTGCTCTAAACTTTCTAGCTTATTTTCTAATCAATATACTTCTATATTGGTACTATATTCTATTCTATAAATGTACTTCTATATTATTAACTGTATCATATTGGCGAATACAGTTAAGAAAAATAAATATAAGAAAACCAGATGTGTATGTTGGATGTACTTTTAATCACTGACCAAAACTAATATTATTAGCTAATAGAACTACAATTTCATACCAAATTTCCCCTATTCATGTCCTTGCGTTTGTGAACTATCATATTTATAAGTTTGTGAAAACTCAGAAAAAAAACGTCAGCTTTTTGGCGGATTTGATTCCGAATCTGATACGTATCTACATTTCTAGATGATAAATCTGGTACTAAAATTTAATTGCCTAATTCTTTCTTTCCTACCTATCGTGTTTATTCTGATTCGGACGGCCAATAGATTTCCTTTGAACGGATTTTGTTCAAATCTGATGGCAAGTACATATTTGGTGGACAAATTATATACAAAATTTCTTCCATTAAAAATGAAAATGTTTTTGAGTAATTATGTTCACAGACACACATAAGTATAAGAATGTAATTTTGTGAATGTGTGAACTAGGGTGTGTGGCCAGAAACATTTTGATTGACCAGTATCTCAAATTAGAATTTTCTTTTTTTGACGATTACAGCTTCATAAGACAGATAACATCTACGATACAGAAGTCGACTTCTGTATTATGGCCATGTTACTAGGCTACTGGCCCTAGCGTCGCAGGTTTGTATCGCGACCTTCAGTCGGTACATTGGTGATCCGGACATGATATGAACACGCAACCTTCTAATACTGCACCTAGCGCCACACAGTACTTTTTTGGATACAATGTACTTAAAAAAGAAATAAAAACCATTGAACCGGGAAATATACTAAAAAATTCAATGTTGGCGATTTTCTGTTTCTTTGATAAAGGGGGAAAGATATGAGTTTTTCATGTTATTCATCACAAAAGATGAACACCCATAAAATAATTAAATCACACATAATAACTTCATTCCATATCTTTTTATACTATTAATTTTAATTTATCCTATTCATAGACAGACAGACAGACAAAATTCCAATATTGCTTTCTCCGGTTTCATGGAAGTTTGAAAATTTAGCTATCTCCAATTTTTACCTTAATCATAAAATTAAATACACAGTAGTACTGTCTTACTTACTTCGCATATAAAGAGAAAGAAAAATTCGTCGAATTGGGAAAATGTAAAATAATTCAATATTGACGGTTTTGTTCTTTTCTGATAAGAAAAAATTATTATAAATTTTCTCCCAGTATCCATCATAAATGATAAGCATCCAAGAAATAATTTAATCAGAAATAACTTCTTCATTCCTTACCTTTTCCTCTTATCAAGGTCAGTTCTTTTTTTAAAACTTAAGCATATTAAACAACAAAATCGAAATCGCTTACATCCATTTTGACATTCTTCGTCTTAATGGTAAAAATTCAATCATTGTAAAAGAGCTCTCGTACTTTTGATGATTTTTTAATCGACGCTCGTCTGCAATTTTTGAATCGTTAAAATCGCAAAATCGACTATCCATTTTTCATCATCGCAAGTGACTATCGATGTTCAGAAATGCATTAAACTTAATTATTTCTGAGATGCTACTAAATTCAAAATGCGATATACGATGAAGAAAACATTTACGCCGGGAAATTCTCTTCATCGATTTGTTATTGAGATAGATTGTTGCCATTTTTATCTCGGGAGAGCATGAATAATTCAGGAAAAACGATGAAAGTGTCAAATTTATTCCAAAGTACAACAGTGTCATCTTTTGGGACGTCTTTTCTTTTTTTTACGTCTTCATTATTCTTCGAGAATTACACGAAGGACAAAATTTATTAAAGAAATTTCTGGTATTGTCAATCAAAAATTAATTTAGAAGGCATAGAAAGGAAAAAATAAATGGAAGATAAAATAAAGAACAGACGATTTTTTTTCTTTTAGAATTTGTGGAATATATCAACTCGAAGCAGAAGCATAATATATCATTCAATTCAATGTTTGATAACTCGAAGCTACAGTATCTTGTGATAAGTATTTCGTTCTCAACTCAACACAAATAAAGCCAGAAAACTTTTTAGACTAGATCCAAAACTATAATTCTAAGAATTATCTTTTCAGTTCTTTTATAATACGAGTAGAATTGGATAAAATATTTATTTTCAAACCGATTCCTTTTATCGTCAAGTTTTTACAAAACTTCTTTAATTTATAGGGCTCTAAAAAATGCTTTTTAAAAGAAATTGGAAAAAAGTGTTATAGTTCCAAAAAATTGTTTTTTAAAAATATAAATTGTATAAAAGTTGTTAAGGGTGATTTTTGTTATTTGTTTCCAATATTCTGGAACAAAAAAAAAGGCCTACTACGGTTCTCACAGCTTAGCATTAGCCTGGAGGTAACTCATTTAAACAATTCTAAAAGAAATGATACTCTCTCTCTCTCTCTCTCTGTGTGTGTGGGGTGGGTGGGAAGAGTGTGGTTGTATGGGTGGGTATGTTTTGACTAGTGAGAATCACTTTAAGATCTCAGGGTCTTTAAATAATTTCGTTATTAAATTGCTCAGCCTACTTACTGTAGTTCCCTCTAGTGATAAAATATAGTAAAAATTTATTATATTACTCTTCAGTTTTGAAGCAACACTAAGGCTATTTTGAGACAGATCTAATTATTTTACATCGCGGCTCGATGACAACATATTAATTGGCAAACTCCTTTTCAAATTTGCCATTGACATATAATAAATACTTATATGTATAAAGCTCCTGAATTTCTCTCATTTAAGAAATTTATCATAAACTTTCGATTGAATTCTTTTAAAAAATCTTGATTCGCATGATAGCGAAGGAATTATTTCCCAAATTATTTCTATCCCAAAATACACTCCAAATCCACGTATTAAAAGATCTTATAATATTCTTCTTTAATTCCTCTCAGTTTATTTACATGTTATTTATTTTCTTTTTTCTGTCTCTTATTATTTTTCAAATTAAATTATAACATCAGCATATCCCTCTTCCTGGTTGCCCCTCCCTTTGCATCCTAATAGCCAATAAGATTTTGAGTTACATAACGCTCCTCCCACCATCTCTCCTGTTGGGACTATTTTAACAACTGTCCTGGATTTTCGAAGACAATTACTGGAACATCCCTCTTTTGGGGAGGGGGGGGGGTGGCTACAAAATCCATATAAAAAAATTCGAACTACTCAAAAACAGGACAGCCAGACAAATAGCAAACATTCCGTGATACATCAAAAATAAAAACATAATGAAAGATGTAAGACTAACGACAATAAAGAATTATTCAAAAAAATATGCCACGGCATACTATCACAAGTAAGATAAAAATAATAACGAAGCAATTTCATAAATTCTTCTTTATGACCCAAAAAGAAACCGTAACCGTAGAAGGTCAAGGACGCTCCTAAAAAACTAATTGACCCACCCCCGCATCTCGTCAACATCATTATAACTCCTAAAAGCCAGTGAAATTATCAGGATTCAATACAACAAACATCCTAACTAACTTAAATTATCTTCTTAAATTATGTCCCCCCTCTTATGATTATTTAATTTCATTATTTATTAGTTTTGAAGATAAAATCTCGACAAGCACTAGGACTTAACAGGCCTCAAACTGTATCCTATGTTTCAATAACTATGCGCAACTTAATTTGTCTGTCACTCACTAATCCTTTCAGCCGAGCAGAAGATGAAAGGCCCCAGAGCCTTGGAGCTTTCAAAGAATCTCAAACATCATTGGTATAGTGAATGATGCCAAATACAGAGAGTCGGGCTTCTTCTTATTGTAAAAGAAGTCATTAAACTTGTCTCCCTTTAAAGAGACACATGTTCGAACATTGTTACTTCTGGCCAGCTGTGATAGGATTCTTTCCTTTGCTGCGCATTGTGTTCTTTCGATTTGATGTTACCCTTTGGACTTGAAGGGAGTCAGATAACGGAGCACACATATGTTTACTGCTCTTTGAAGAAGAAAGCCGTGTCAAAACACCGGATGTGGCTATTTCTTCTGTGGACCACTCAGACTGGGGTAAAGTTCCGCTAATGAACAGCACATGCGTTTACGGCGTTTTGAAGAAAGAAGTGCTAAAACCTCCAGATGCGAATATTTGTGTATTGTGAAGGCTCTATTAAGGGTTTGGATAGTTCGACTATATCCCCACGGGTAACTACCGATCATTGGGGATATTTCTGAAGAATTATTGGATGATCGGCATCTCCAGCGCACCAATGCGAACCTGAGAGACGGAGTTTGACCGAGGTTAAAATGGAAGGTTTTGAAGGGTAGAAGGAAAAAACCAGCTGATCTGGCTAGAGATTAGACAAGAGCTTATACGACGAGGAGTCAATCTGTTTCGAGATGAGCTGGGAGCTGAGCTAATGAGCTGGACCGTTGAAGAAATATCACGTGATCTCGAGTTTATTGATTAAAGATCTACCGGAAGTAATCCGTAGATCCTCTTGAGCTATTGCAGTAGCTGGATAAACGAACAACCTGTAGTTTTCCCCTTGTGATAGTTGTGGAACTTTTATCCCAGATGTAAATATTTCCCAGCATATTAACCTAGAGGACGTGTTTTTTTTTGTTATTGTATAAAGCTGTAAATAAAACATTTGCGTTTAAATGCTACCAGTTTATTCGATCGACCAGGATCAAGTCTTTACAATATGCTCTTTATTTACCGGAAATTAAGCCCCGATCACGGCTAGGAACTCCGTGAATCATGTCATTACGGTCCCAAAGAGTATACATAAATGAAACTCGTTCTTTGATGGAATTGGACTGAGAGTCTAGAACTTTCCACTGCCAAAGCTGATACTTTACCAATAGGCCATCAAAACTCTCTATTTAAATCTAAGGGAACATTTTGTGTGAGTGGGCTTGTGTTGAAATTCTTGGATGTAACATCAACTATCTGTGATACAATCTTCTTTTTCATTGTAGAAAAAAATACCTCATATTAGCATCCTTAAAGAATATTTCTCATTACAGTTTATAGATGAAAGACAAAAATAAAAAGTTATTTTATTCATAAAAGACTGTTCCTATTTAATCTTCCCCAAAAGTTATCGGGATTTGGCAAAATCGAACTTTATTAAATGTGAATATGCATTTTTAATTTGTTTGTTTAATTATTTTGACATTATGTCACGAATTTTAATTAAATAAAAAATTCAACAGAGTGCAAGATTTTTTTTCGAAAAATATTATAAAATTAAATTTATCCTTATTAATTTCTTGAATTTTCCAAAATTGTCTCCTTTAGGATATTTTGATTGCCGCATAATTTTTTCTATAATTTAATAACTTTTTTGAAAAATAAAACTTTTATTATTTTCAAATATGTTTACCATTCTTGCTATGAAAATTCATCAGTTTTCATTGTTTCTACAAATATTCGATTCTATTATTTCCTTCTATTATTGATATTCAAGGGAGAAGTATTTTTTTTATTATCTGCGCATTTTTATGAGAAATTAGAAAGTAAAATGGCAGTATGATGAAAAATAAATAAAAGATGAATTTGATTGTTACCTTATTGATGGTCCCATAGCGTGATTGAACTAATTTAGAAAGTGTACAAAACATACATAAGGCTATTAAAATATAACAATCTCAATTACAATGTCATATGTAGCACACTAAATGAGGCAACACAAAAAGAAATGTTCGAACCTACTGGACCACGAAAAACAACTGATCTCGTAATACATAAAAAAATCATAAAAACATCCAAAAAAATAAATATTGACAAAATTAATTCTTTATAAAGCAATCATAAAGGATGTTTTGAACATGAAGCAAGTGTGTATCCCGTTGTTTGTTAAAGGAAGATAATTGAGCATACAAGAAAAAACGTTTTCTGAAATTAATAAATAATAATACAATTCTGGTAAAAAGAATGCATAATAGAATTCTATAAATGAATAATAGCCCCGAATTTGGCGATTCATCATCGAATAGTTCAGCAAATGGCGATACGCCATTGATGATAATCATAAAAACATATCATAAACATGTCAGTCAGCTTATTTTTGTTCGACAAAGCAGTTATTACGCATTTATATTGTCAGTATGAGCAATAGTTCCGCTATGGATGAAAAAGTTATATGAAGCCCATGTTATTTATACAATCTGTTAACTCGTTAGATATACTTGTTTCAAGTAACGAATAAAGTGTTGAAAACATTTTACTTAGAGAATCTGAACAATATGTCGGCCATAAGAGATGTAATAGAAATAAAAAATGATGAATATATTCCCGGCATATTAGACAGCTGGTCGCTAAGAAACAGCTAGATTTTTAATATATAAGTGATTAAAGTAACTTTTAGGATTCCATACTCATTTAATGTGTTTTATAAACCAAAACTTAAAATTTCACTAAACACTGCATTAAAAAAGTTTATTATCACGTGAGAATCTGATGTTGTCTTGGTTTATGGTTTTTGAAGCCTCAAAATGCATAAGCAACAAATTAGCGATTTATCGCTTTTGAGGCATCGATTTTTCGCTTTTAGGATTATTAGAAATCAATGAAGAAGGTTGTCCCATTTAGCTATTTATCGCCAAAAAAATCATTTAAAAATAGAATTTAATTTATAATTAGAAAGTTTAGGTCAATGGCAACGTTATTACACTTTTTTTGTTGTTAAAATGTTTTTATCATGTGAGAACATGATGTTGCTTGGTTTGGTTGTTTTGGTTGATGTTCTTGTTTTGGTTCTGCACCTGCAACAACAACATGGGCAGAAAATTAACGGCTGATCGTTCTTGGAGTATAAGTTTTCAGCTTTTAGGGTTACTAGAAAAAAAGTCAAGATGGTTGTCACATTTGGCAATTTATCAACAACAAAAAAGTTACAACTTGGCACGAAAGACCGCCACGTACCCTATTGCGTATTCTGATAGTCGCATGATTGTTTCAAATCTGTTTAAATTGGTTCAAGATTTTAATTATTTAAGACAAACAATGCCTTAAATTATAACATTCTCACATAATAACTTGAAATTTGAGATAGCAGATTTCAATATATATATATATATATATATATATATATATATAT
>JAOUZG010037017.1:2582033-2624395 GCA_026289955.1 Argiope argentata
AATCGTTAATAAAATACTTATTATTCATCCAATCAAGTTCAAGTAATTTTTTTTAAACTTGATTTGGATGACATTCGATGTTAATACAGTTTTTTCAAACATTAATTCTTTAATTTTTCTATTATTTAACTAAAAACTAACTTTCCCCCAAAAAATCTTCATTTCCCCGCCGCCAAACTAGTAAAGAATTCAATTCGTTTTTTCCTCACACTAATGAGGTTAGGCTTAATATGGTTTCTGTCAATTATCTTAAATGATCTGTTTATTTTCATAAGGTTTGATGATGCATTTAAAATTAAACATTGCTAATTAATAGATCTTTCCGATTCATTTTGAAGTATTTTCGAATTAAAATTATATAGAATAAAGAAACTTAGAAATTTCTAATCTGTATTATGTTTCCGAACTAATGTAGAAAAAAACACGCATTTTGTATTGTCACACTTGACTTTGAATCCTCAATTGGCGTTGAAAATTGAACGCTAATATAATGTTTTGATGAATTATTTATAGTAATGATCAGGCCAGGATAATTTGGGTAATATTTCGTTGTATTTGCATCCCTTGGTCTGCGGGTTCGAACCCCATATATAGAAAGGAGAATGGTAATTGCCTGAAAATTCGATTTCTATTTTACTGAGTAAAATTGTGATTCTGTCGTATTTATATTAATTGTAATTATTTTATAAAAAGTAACTTGAAAAAAAAATTTCTTTGTTAACCTCAATAGGAACTGATTTTTAAATATAGTTATTTATATTATTTGTTTTTATTAATGTCAAATGTGATTATGAAAATAAAAATATCTCTTTTATATTAATAATAAAGATAAATGTACGTGTACTGGTTATTTGTAGGACAGACAGATTAACCTATAGCTACTGTACTTGGAAGTAGCTTTGAAGAGTGATTTGAAATTTTGAAGAGTGATAAATTAAATCAGATTTTATTTTGAAAGTTTCTTTAAAATTTTAGTTAGTTAAAAATCAAATGGATATTTTTGATCTCCCTAAAATTCAAGAAATTACCTTTTCTATGATGCCAATTTCTTCTATTTTTAAAGAATATTATATAAATATTTAAAATGTACTTTAGTCCAATACACTTCATTTTGAATTCCAATTTAAATCGTTTACGGTGCTGCTACTAATATTTTATTCTGACTCGGTTTCCATTGTTGATGATCTAGACATGAAGATTTGGGTTTTTTTCTATGGTGAGTAGTTTTCAATATAAGTTTTTAATAAAATTTTTGAAACTTTGTTGTGCTCACAATTGAGATTTGAACTTTAAAATCAAGCAACAGACAAATGTTTTTATGACTATCTCTTTGTAACTTCTTATGATATAACTTGCTATTCTTTCCTGTATTATAGTTGGAATTTTTAAAGATATAGACAGAACATTAAGGAAATGCAAAATTAAAATGTACAGATTAATGTAACATTTTTTTATAATAATATGAGTTATAAATCTATGAAAATTCAATTATATCAAATAATTCAAATAATATTTCATTGAGGACTCCATGAAGGCACAGTTACACAAAAATTGTTTAGACAGTTTTAGCAACCATTGCTATAAGAAAACCCACAAGACACTAAAGGTGTTTAAGAATTTTTAAGAAAACTGAAATGGTAATGATTATTCTGAAACTGGGTATTTTACCCAATATTATCTTTGGTCAAACTATATTATTGCAAACTTACAAGGTGTGTTCAAATGAAAAGGTACAAAACGTTGTGACAACGCAACCGTTCACAGATTTATCTATGCCTCTATTGTAAAATGAAGCGAGACCTCTAGAGACTATGGAGTCCTCGGTATAAGTCGGAGCAGGAGCAGGTGTCCGCATGCACAGGAAAGAGCAGAGGTACTTAAAAAGAGCGCCATCCAATTAATGCTTTTTGAATTACTCGAGCAAAGAAGAACCATTAACTTTGATTTAAACTGTGAGGCACTGCAAAGACTACGCAGGTCTATCAAGAACAAGTGGCCGGGGCAACCGACGAAAGTTGTAGTTCTGCTGCATCACAATACGCGTCCTCACATCTCCATGCCCACACACGCGGAACTAAGCAATTTCAAATGGGAGAAGCTAAAGCATTCGCATAACAGCCCAGACATGCCACCTTGCGATTTGCATGCATTTGATCCCCCTTTTTTAAAACATCTGAAAGGAAACCGCTTTAACTTGACAGTGAACGGAAGGACGCTGTGAAGGACTGGGTCTCGTCTTGGTCACTGGAATTCTGGGAACAAGGCATACTTCAGTTCGTTAATAAATGGATGGTGATGTTTATGATGAATATTTTGAATAAAGTCTTCATTTACACCCACGGTGTCGTTCCGGGCTCTTTTCAATTTGAACACACCTTTACAAGCAGAAAGTTTTCATTTAGAACTCAAAATTTTCTAATGCATTTAAACATTCATTTCCTTTCCGTTTAACCATGTGAAATACGTTAAAGCTAATTCTCTCAACACATCGCACATCGCATCGAATTTTAACGTATCAGTGCGCATTTGATGCAACTAATCTTCTTCCGGGGTGTTAAGTTCTTAACGAAACATTTATGCTGTTGCAAATGTGAAAACTTAAAAGGAAATAAAATGATACTCAGCTAAATTATGAGATAGCAGTGCAGTTTTCAAAAAACAAAACGTTTTCTGCTACCTTCTTTTCAGTAATTACAAGAAAAACTCGCTACTCCTTGTGCTACAGTAAAAAAGGACTCAGGTCGTCTGTTATTTATTTGTATTCTCAAGACTTGTCGCCTTTTTTTGGAATAGTTTGCCTTGCCAGTGATTGTAATACAACTGATGTCACAATACAGTTGCTACAGTTTAAAAGACAGTTACAATTTCAAAAGATTCAAGTTAGAATGGCCTTTTATTTATTCAATAGAAGCTGCATTTTAATGACTTTAAACTTCTTTATAAATAGTTCATAGAACTTTCTTGTCCTATTTAACTCGGCGAGTTAAACATTTTGCCCAATTGTCTTCAGGTATATGACGGGATCAATTTCTTGAAAAATGTTATAAAATACTTTTAATTTTGAATTATTGCATAAAATAGTTTGAAATTCGGTTTGTGAAGCAAAATTATATCGGATAAAAATTTAAAATGTTTTGAAAATCAAAAAAAAACATAAAAAGTTTCTAATTATTAAGTTTATAAAAGGCTATGCTCAAACTTTTGTAGACAATTTAATCCTTTAGGACCTTATGGAGATCTATACAGAAGATAAGATGTCACTCTACTATTTGTGTGTATAGACGAACAACCTGCCATCACTGAGCGAAACAGTATCGATAAGACTTCATTTCTAATTAGGTAAATAAATTTTACTTTTACATGGGCTATATAGGATTCTCATAGGAATAATTTTTTTAAAGGACTTTAATGAAATTTTAATCATACAAAAGTTATGTTGAAGGAGGTAAACTCTAGAAAGGTAACCTTTAAAAAACTAACAAGAATGATAACCATTCGTCTCCTAAACGAAGTGCATTTAAAATCAATTTTTAAAGCTAATTTAAATAAAAGCATACTACCTGCAGATGATTTCATAACTATTGATAGTCAAGTAGGTTAAAAACATTATTTACTTATTTCCGAAGCAATCTTTGCACATATATGCGTGATGCTCTCCGCACATTGTTCTTGAACATAACAAACAAAAATTGCGCGTCATTCTGAGCAAATTATATGGGCAAAATGCACAAATTTTTCGTTTTTTTTTTATTTCGGATTGTTCACACCGTTGAATGTTTAAATTCAATTTTAGAAGTTCACTTATAACAGTCCTTGTTGATTTGAGCAAAGTGATATGTTGAGACTCTTCTGCATCCATGGAGCAAGAAGTACTTCAATAAAACCTTCATCTTCCGATTCATTCTCAGAAGTAGAATTATCTTCCTCACTTAATTCTTTCAATAATTCACGGATAGCTTCTGGCCTACCCCACAAACTTTCACCGTGAAAACGCATCGACCTCTCCAAACATACACAGAAATACCTTCTTTATACTAACGGGACAGATAACCATTCGTCTCTGAGACGACTATTGTTCTGGATATACTACAAGCAGAAATGTTTCGGGGAAAAGGAATGTCCTCATCTGTAGTTCCCAAGCTCAGATAAAGGTACTGAGTAGAACAATCCATTTACTGTTATAGGGGAAGAATAGTCAAAGTTATTTCGTAAGCGTTCGTCCAGGAGACGAATGGTTAGAATTCTAGAGTAAAAAGAGTAATGCTAAAATTCTGAAGTAATAAATAAATTGTATTCGTACCTATTCTTTAAATATTGCAGTTCCACTAGTAAAAAGCATGAAATTTCCAATTTTTGTTCTCACTTTCTGAAACTCTGAAAGAATTAGAGAATATTGGTAACATAGTGGTCTCCATGGAGAATAAGAGTGTCACGGTGACCGGCATTTGATTATTTCACAAGCGCCGTGGTGGTTATAAGTGAACCGGAAAAGTAGAATGTTCACCAAGTTATCGCGTAGCGCTGCTGGACCCACTCTCTGCATGTTTCTATTCTTAACCCTTTATTAACAGTCGATACTTAAAAGTACCTTTTAAATCTGGATTATACCTTCATAATATGACTATTATCCTCAGATGGTATACTAAAAAACACGGAGAATATAATCCAAATAGCAAGAAGTTAATATAAGCTAAAGGTAGGAATAAAAAATTAATTAATAATTAAATTAATTAAGATATTTCTATTAATTAAAATTTTTCTCTTGAGTTTTCTAGGATTATTCTGAAAGGAAATCTAACTATCGAAGCAAAAATTAAGTTAAAAAAATTAATAACAATATAAATCAGTAAATAAAGGATTAAAGTAACTAACGGTGCTCTCTGATGTATTGCTATTATTTGACCTATGGGATAGAAATGTAAATATAACAAGTAATATTTTTTAAAAAAATTTAAAAATCAATTCCTTCTTAGGTTAACAAAGAAAATTTTTATTTTAGCTACTTTTTATTAAATAATTACAATTAATATAAATATGACAGAATCACAAACTTAAGCGGCAAGATGGAATGCGAATTTCCTAGAAATTCCCATTATCTTTTCTATACACGATGCTCGAACTCGCATCCCAATGGATGTGAATCATACGCCATACCAACGACTATCATGGTCAGACAATTCAAATTACTATAAATAATTTATCAAAAGTTTATACCAGCGTTGAATTTTCAACGACAATGGAGGATTCAAAGCCAAATGAGGAAATGCAAAATGCGTGATTTGTCTACACCAGTTGGGGAACTCAACACAAATTAAAAATTTCAAATTTTCTTTATTGCGTATTATTTTAATTCCAAAGTGCTTCAAAATGGATCGGAAAAATCGATTAATTAACAATGTTTAATTTTAATACATCAAAGATTATGAAAATAAACAGAATTGTTTAAAATAATCGACAATAAACATATTAAGTCTACTCTCATTAGTGTTCAGAAAAATCAATTTGAATTTGTTACTTATTTGGTGGAGAGGAAGTGAAGATTTTTGGTGATAAAGTTAGTTTTTAATTAATTAATAAAAATGAATGAATGAATATTTGAAAAAACTGTATTAACATCAAATGTCATTCGCTGCAAGTTTTAAAAAATTTACTTGAACTTGATTGGATGAATAAGAAGTATTTTATAAACGATTGAAAATTTGAACAATATATACATTTAAATATGTAGGGAGAGTGTGAGCTAATAGTATTGATTGAAAAATAAACATGACCTATTGAAGAAGGAATGCAGAGTCAAAATCTGAATGGTTTTATAATGAACACTGCACAAAAATAAAAAATTTTTTAGTTATTTTTGATCAAAAACTTTTTTTGAAAGCATTCTCCAAGTCTTAGTTATACTTTTCAGCAGAACATCATGCGCATTAAATTTCTTATTCTTGTAAATCTACAATACAAATTTTTTTTAAAAAAAACCCGAATGTTTATAAGATTTGTAGTATACCGCATAATTTACGGTATTCTTATATTTATTGTGTATCGTATAATTAATAGTATTCTTATATTTATTGTGTATCATATAATTAATAGTATTCTTATATTCATGATATATCGGATAATTAATAGTATTCTTATATTCATGATATATCGTATAATTAATAGTATTCTTATATTCATGATATATCGTATAATTAATAGTATTCTTATATTCATGATATATCGTATAATTAATAGTATTCTTATATTCATGATATATCGTATAACGTATCGTATAATAGTATTATTATATTTGTGGTATTCTTATGTTTATAGTATACAGTATAATTAATTATATTGTAGCGATCGCTTAAATTCTTTTGGAGAGAGCATGCCAAAGTGTAGAGTGTGCTTCATCTCCATTGGTCATAAAATGGCATTAAAGCGTAGCATGACTAAGTATTCCTGTCTCTAAGAGAGTGGGGGGAAATACAGGCAGAGTAGCTCCCAACGACAAAGTATGCGACGTTGTTAGTTGTGGAATAAAGACATATTTTTGATAATAAATGAAGAGCGATTGCTTCTAAACTTCCTACACGGAGTCGGGCAATGTTAAATAATATTATGGATTAATTAGTCCTCCAATATTTCTATCTTTATAGTATAAAATGTAATTTATTGCATTCTATTTATGATATATCGCATAATTTATGGTATTCTTATACATATGATATATCGCATAATTTATGGTATTCTTATACATACGATATATCGCATAATTTATGGTATTCTTATACATATGTAATATCGCATATTCTTACATATGGTAAATCATATAATTTATGGTATTATTACATATGGTAAACTGTATAATTTATGGTATTTTTGCACATTGTAAACCGTTTAATTTATGTTATTTTTGCACATTCTAAACCGTATAATTTATGGTAATCTTATAGTAAACCGTATAATTTATGATATTCTTACATATGGCAAAACGAATGATTTATGACATTATTAGATATGATAAATTGTATAATTTATGATGTTCTTAGATTTGTGGCACACCGTATAATTAACGAGGATCTTAATTTTAGGTAATCTAATGCGGAAAAATATATTGACTGCACTTATTGATGATTAATTAACAAAATATTCAAACAAGATAAAAGCAAGAGTGTTATTTCCTGCATAACAGCAGATAACTCTGCCCTTCTGCATAGAATTCACCCATCCGACAGCGAGGCCAGCGGGTTTAATTTAATCCGAATTTATTCCGATATGGCTCTGGTCACCCCCTGCCTGTGAGAGGAATTTCCGGCAATCGATGAGTCGCAAACTTAACAACTATGAGGCGAATCCTTTAATTAATTTAAAGGTTTTGATAAGAGCCACTCGCCTTGCAGTCGGACCTCCTGGACTATGTCCAATTAGGTCACTTAGCATAAATGCATGGAAAATGAAGAGCTGTCCGAATGCTAGAAGACGGCCTCTGAACAGCTTTCATTTCGAGATGCATTTATTGGAGAGGTGTTGTAGAAACGGAGAAACGCATGAAAGTTCTGTGAATACTTTGAAAGAAGACCGTTTGCTTTTTTTGTAAGCCGGAATTTGGACAATTTAAACTTTCTATGAAAACTATTTGGTTTATATTTTATGATCAATCGAAAATTCTCTCAAATTATTCTTAAAGTGCAGGATTTAGCCATTTAAAGAAATGTGCAAAAACTTACTACTTCCATTCTTGAATATACGATTTTTACAAGTTAAATCATTCTCTATTTAAATTCTCTCTTTTTGAGAGCGACTCTATTTATGTAGGTTTCAAGACAGTTATTGAGTGAATAGAAGTTTCAGAAATATCTATTAGTAGATTCCTTTTTCAATGATGTTGTTTCTAATGGCGTTTGCCATGGATAAACTCTCTGATTCAATAAGTGATTTTAAGTCGAGGATGCGTCTCTTGTATTAAGTAGCGCCAACTAGAGCCAAGAGTGCCTCTTAGCTACTCACATTTCCTAATCGCTTTCAAAGCCCCTTTTTATAAAGGGGGCATATTCACACATCTTACAGATAGAACAGTTGAAGAACAATCACACCCAACACCGGGACTTGAACTCTGGACGCCCAGATCACGGGTACGGCGCTATACCCCTGTGCAAAGACGTAGGCCCATTTGTCAATAATTAGATACATTAACTCCAACATGTGAATAAGCCAATTCAAAAACTTATTTAAGGCATTTTTTCAGGCCAGCTTTAAAATAAAATCGAAAAAAGTTTAAAAAAATGATGATAATATTTATTTTTTGATGCTATATACGAATTTTTTTTTTGCATCGGTTCTTTGCTAATTTAAAAATTTATTGAAATGAGAAGTTTGTAAATCTACCGTCAATAATGATATCCAATTGCTCTCAGTCGTCGTCATTTCCTTATTGTCCCAAAACCAAATTGTGGAACAGGTAACTTCATGGGGCCCCTGCAACCTCTCAGAGCCAAAATCGTGATATTTTCAGAGCAGTTTAGTTTGATTTATAAAGTGCAACATATTCCAATTTAAAATAAAATATTTTCAAATTTCAGAATACTATTTCTAAAAAAGTCGAAATGTTTTCTCAGTTCACTGACTTATTACACAGTTTAACAACTTGGCAAACTTTACATTAGAGAATTTAGTAAAGTTTTATAACTATGTTCCCATTTCATTTAAAATTACGTTCAATTACTGGTGCTAATCTTGGAAATTTTGAAACACGATAAAATGTTTTGTTAATTCAATTGACGAAATACCCGTTGCTTAGGCAGAAATTAAATTAAAAATCAACAAGGAAAAATCCAGCTTTTTGGTAGTTCAAAATAGAAAGAGGACCTCAGAACTTGTATAGCTTAGAACTTCCCACAGCGATCATCGGAAAAACTCAAACTCTAGATTTTGACAATTTACCACGTTTCTGAACAGAAGTCCGAAAAACGCAATTGTGGAATACGATCTGAGAAGATGATAAAAGTGCTTCTTCAGATTTTAAACTTAAATCAAAGTTTTTAGCGAAATCTATTGAGTCTATCTGTCCTGCTGTTCGATTACAAATGAATACAAACGCTTGAAAACAAAAAAGCTTAGAAGTATAAAATTTGGTGCACAGCATTAACATCTGAAAAGGAGAACCCTATAAATTATTTTTGTAATAATGTCAAAGAATAGACTATCTATATGTTTGTATTTCCTCGTGTATATAAATACAGAAGTATGTAAACTCAGAAAGGCAAGGATTTAATGAATGATATTTGGTATCTGATCTGTAAATACAGTTGCAGTTTATGCCATATGAAAATAAGGCACCCAAGACTATTTTATTCTTTAATATTCTATAAAGCATTAAGTAACTCATGCTACAGACCCTAAAAACAAAAAGCAGAGCTTTCGAACGAGAGATGCTCAAACAAAAAGGTACGAAACGTTTAACAACATAACCATTAATATACTTTCGTACGCCTCTATAGGAATATTTGGAGAGGCATCTAAAGATCCGATTGAAGTCTCCGGCGTAAATACAAGCATGAGCGGGCATCCGTATGAGCAGAAGAGAGCAGAGGTTCTTATAACGAGCACCTTCCAACTAATTTTATAAGTTCTCTACTTCTTGAGTTCCTCGAGCACTCAGCCATTAACTCTGACGTATACTGTTAGACATTCCGAAGACTACTCAGGTCCATCAAGAATAAGAAACCTGACAAGGTTTTTGTTCTGCTCCATGACAACACGCGTCTTCACGTCTACAGGGTCACACACGCGGAACTGACCAAATTCAAGTAGGAGTAGCTAGACCATTCACATAACATCCCAGACATGTCACCCTGTGATTTTCATGCGTTTGATCCCTTTTTTTGAAACACCTGAAAGGAAACAACTTTATCTCGACGGCGAACGTAAGGATGCTGTAAAGGACTGGGTCTCGTCGTGTTCACAGGAATTCTGAGTGGAACTGACCAAGTTCAAGTGGAAGCAGCTCGACCATCCGCCTTACAGCTCAGACATGTCTCCCTACGATTTTCCTGTGTTTCGTGTTCTTTTAAAGCAGAGGAAACCGCTTAAACTCGAAGGCTAACTGAAGGACGTAGTCTCGTCGTGATCGCAGGAACTTTGAAAACAAGGAATCATTCTGCTTTTCACTCGATGGGATCGTTATACACAGGCTTATGGGGCATACTTTGAATAAAGTCTTCATTTATACCCACAGTTTTGCTTCGTACTTTTTCATTTGAACACTCCTTATAGTTATCAAGTCATTGCAAGGTAAGGTCTTCATACGCAGGAGAGGAGGGAAAAGATTTTTATTAGAAAGTAGTAAGAAAACTTGATATAGAATTCCAGTGTATTTTCATTGGCTTTAAAAATTTATTATTTATAGAATGGTAATCATTTTAGAAGATCCATACATATTTATCTGATTTAAAAATAGCCATGTGCTCAATTCATGGAAGAACTCGCATAAGATATAGATATCAATAAATTAAGAATACTGTGCCTATTTCGATGACGAAAACATATGACGCGACAGATTTACGCTTTAGAAAGAAGATTAGAAATCTTTTCTGACCAGACAGTAGAATTTTGATAAATCTGTCCTTAACTCAATGTCAACGGATTTTTATGGAAAAAATATCGTTATTTATACTCAGACATATGTTATTTTAAAGTGATCTGCATTATGGTTAGTGATAATAAAAATAAAATATTGTTTAATTCCATTTTGTCTTTTTTTGTGGTAATATTATTTGTTGATGATATCGTAATATGCAAAAATTATAATATTCAATTTTATCCTTAAACAATTTAGTATTTGATTTAGTATTTGCGAATTACAAGAACTTATTTGTTACTTTTAAATCTGCATATGTTAATCAGAAATATCAATTGATATTATATTTCCGCCAGCCATTCAAAAATGATAGGCGATTACATAACATTGTAGTTGTGGTTCAACTTAACAGCTATCAATGAAGTGGTTTGAGATCATTTAACTAGAAATGCCTAGACTAGTTGAAATGTTTGCAAGGAGGTCAACCAGAATGCCCCAAATTCTGAAAGAAATCTGTAAAATTGTTGTAATTGCCATTTTAAGAGTTAAATCTTGTCATTGGAGTAAAAAGAATTCTGCCTCAAAACATTATTTTTCCTACCTAGGAAGCAAAAATATATTGATTTAATATGCAGTTCCCCCTCTATATACTTAAGGTGAGCACAGGCGGGGAAAATTATTGATTTAAATGAAGTTTAATAATACCCCGTTTCAAATTAAGGATGAAATATTTAGTGAGAGGAAAAAAGAGAGAGAACTGGTTTATGTATAGTGAAGTAAATTGAACAGATGTAAGGCTTCTGATGAGGAACAAATTTTATGTCTATCAAAATTTAAAATAACTTTACGTAGTGGACTATTTAGACTACGCGACGCAGAAAGAAAAATTTTCATTACAAATTTTTGGAAAATCCGTTTGTTGCCCAAGGTGACAAGCTGGAATAAATGTCACAATGCCACTAATAAGTACCCATATGAAACTTCATAATATAGTTTATCTACTTTTTATCTTATTCTCTTCATTGTCCGTATCCCGTTATGATGATTTAAAAAATCTTTCACTTTGCCTATACTATTTCGATCACTAGATGGCGCTGCTGTGGGATATGAACGCTTCTGACATTAATTAGGAGATTGGCTTTGTACAAGATGACGTTAAGATAAAACAAATTAGAGTAATTGGTGATAGCTATTAAATGGAATCATGTTGTATGCCTTAAGAGAATCACAAATTTATTTCATTTGAAATTTAATATTATATTACTCAAATTATCAATTACTGACAAAGAAACAATTTCTACTCATATATGCCATATTAAGTATATTAACATTTTATTCAGAATTTGGTATCATATTGAGTACATAGCCTACTACAGCAGAGAAAAACAGCTTTTAAGGACAGTAATAAATTTTTAGAATTATAACAAGTTTTAATTTATTTTTGTAAGTAAATACGATGATATTTTAAAAATAAAATTTCCTTGATGTAAGTAATAATGGCATGTTAAATGAAGCAACCAATTAAAGTATCCTACTTTCCGTATCCTTACACCAAATGACTAATTTTAAGTTAAGCTTCGTCCTAGAATTACGAAAATAAAGCAAATTTTTTAATCTTTCTTGTTAGCTTTTAGATCTATAACTATAAATTACATAAACAATATTCGCTTATGATTACATAAACAATATTCGCTTAAAAATGACGTACTATAATGCCTTTCTCCAACTTGTTGCTTTATAAAATTCTTACATTTACATGTATAGTACCAGGCAGATTCTCTTAGATAAAATTTTAAGTGGATTGAATAAACAATATTTCATTCCTCTAGTTCAGTGTGTCTTTGAATTAACAAGTTCATATACGCTTGGACCGATAAAAGACATCATTTAGTTTTGGCTGAAAACTTAATTTGTATGTATCATTTTGATATGAATACCACGCAATAAAATTTAGCTACTTTGTATCAAATTTGGTCTTCTTGCTATTTTTATTTCCAGTAATATTAAAGAATAGGTATGTGTTGGCTATCTACATGTCAAACGTTTTGAACTCGAACTGCAGAAGGAATTACAAAGATGTGTGAGGTATGTATTGTTAGAAGTAGGCAAACGCCGCGGAAACGCAAAGAAGAAGGTGTTGGTGACGGCTGTGAAAAGAGAGAGAGAGAGAGAGAGAGAGAGAGAGAGAGAGAGAGAGAGAGAGTTCCATTATTGAAACTTTTAAAAGAAGGATTCTATTTTAATATCTGTATGATAAAACGCTATGCCGTTATAGGATTTCTCCATCAGAACGTTATTACATTACCTCCTGAATCATGCACACAATAAAAATAACTTAAGAAGGACAGTTAAAATAACACAATTTTAATGCCTCTCAATTTGGAGGAATCATGAACATAAAGCTATATCTAAATGATTTATCTTAAATTGAATGAAAATGGTATTTCCAACGAGCCAGTCAATCGCAATTGACGAGTAGTTATAGATAAACATTGTGAAAAGTTGTTTTCTGACACAGTATAATAAAACATTCTTATTTTATGTTGATGAAAATGGTTAGCATATGAATATATTTTCTAACCCCAGACAATGTTGATCCTTTATCTAAACCAATAACATGCTGAACATAATGATAAATTTTATTGCAGATAACATGCGAAATATGGAGCATTTGTTATTGTACTATGTTTTCTTCACAGGGCATTTTTCTTATATAATGTAAAAAAAACTGATTTAGCATGCTGGAGCGCATTCAGGTGAATCCTTCTTCCTCACTGGCATCCATAATGCAAAAGCTCAGAAACATCAATCTGTCTCCTCTCTTATGCTAAGAAACGAAAAAGCTCAGAAAGAAGTCTGCTTAGAAAGAAATGAAACTCATCATTCATAGCAGGAAATGTAAAAAAATTTCTGATCCGCTGCCACAAATTTCTGGAAAGAATGCTTTGCTTATTATTCTTGATATCTTAGGTTAACAACTAATATTGAACTGTAATATCTTTTGTGAGCAATTCGGAATGTTCCTTGTGAAACAATTCTTGTGTTTGTAATGAGAAATTAAAAATTGTGCTTGCATTCTGAAAGGAGACGAAATTGTGAGAATCGATTAACAGCTGATATCAAACTGTGATATCTTTTGACTGTTTTAATGGCCGAAAGTGAAACAATTTTTGTGTTTGTATTGAGAAATTATATTTGTGCATTTATTACTTGCATTCTAAAAGAGTACGAAATTGTGAGGAGTGATAAACAGATGATATCAAACTGGGATATATTTTGAGTGTTTTCATGCTTGAAGGTTTATCGTGACCGAAAGTGAAACAATTCCTGTGTTTGTAATGAAAAAATTTAAAATTGGGCATTTATTACTTGAATCTAAAAAGGATATGAAATTGTGAGAAGCGATTAACCACTGATATCAAACTGGGATATATTTTGAGTGCTTTCATGTTTGAAGGTTTATCGTGACCGAAAGTGAAACAATGATTGTGTTTGTATTGATAAATTAAAAATTGTGCAATCATTATTTGCATTCTAAAACAAAAATAGATATTATTAAAACGTATTTAAGCATTTTGCTACATTAGGCAATACTCGTTTTGAGATTCTTATCTTAATTATTATCAGTTTAGTTTCACATTTTTATAATTTCAATAAATGTGCAGGAATATATTTTTCTTTGGTAATTTTTTTAATATATATTTTAGGAAAAAATATTAAACTAATTATTGAAATATTAACGTATATTTTGTCTCTTTACTTCCAAATAAAAACTTAATCCATAAGAAAAAAAACAACATTTATAGTAAATAAATGGTGAATGAATTTTTATTATATAATATATATATATATATATATATATATTCAGCAGATATTCTCTAATTGAGTGGTTCCTAAACAGCTAATGAGTGATTAATATTACTATGTATAATAGAGTAATTAATAAGATTCATAATTGATATTATTAAATCATTCTAATCCTAAAATTTAACCTAACAAAAATCAGTAGTTTTCACAAATTTATTCATTATCATGCCAGAACCTGATCTTATTTTGGGAATGGGCGTTAACAAAAATCCGAAGGCGAAAAATTGAAAGTTTATTATCTGCACGAGCACCTCAAAAAATCAGCTTTCAATAGCGTATTGCCCTCCCATTTATCAAAGTTCTGATTTAAAAAAAATAAGTTAAGGGCTACAGCAAATAAAACATAGAAGAATGTCAATTTGAACTCTTGATTATATGAAATGAAACAAGTAGGAAATGTGGTATTTTTTTAAACAATCAATGCGAGACAAAGTTTTTTTGGATCGTTTGCAATACTAAAGTGACTCATTCAATGAAACCCTTAAAATGAATAAAAATAAAATTTAACTTGCAAGAGCACGTGGTTTTTGGCCTTTCAAGAAATAATGTTCTCACATGATTCTTTGAAATAGGCATAGAAGGTTTCATTTTAATCTTTTTTTGATACCCAAATTAATAACATTTATTCTGCTTCAAGTAAGAAATGTAAGTCTATTTGTTGTGTAATGTCTCTACTGTGAGCTGAAGAAATACGACCAAGCAGTGCGTTTTTATAATTTTTTTGCAACTGAAATTTTATGCACTATTTCATCTAGAGGTGCCAAAATTGTTGCAAAAATTTTTTAGAATATGGAATATGCACCTTTAAACGGTATTTTGATACTTTAATCAGAATTTTAATAAATATAATCAGAATTGTTTAATCATCCAGCTATAATTTCCGCAAGAATCTTTTATTGGATATGAATAGTTATTAACTCCTTTAAAATTAAAAAAATAGCCATCTAATAATGCTAGTTTATGTGTTTTATAAATTTTTTCATCCTTTTACAATTTTTAAAAAATATTTTTAATAGAAATTTTAGTAAAATATTTTAATTTTATAATGACATTCAAGCTGTCTTCATTTCTTTATCAAATATTTTCGAATGAAATTTTCTTTTCTATGATTGATTGCTCAAAAATACTCCTTCTATTAATTGTGTAGTTTGTAATATGAATTGGAATGTGAAGTTGTAAGATCAAAAGGCAACAAGACAGATTAAAAAGTGAAGTTACTATCCATTCGTAAATGGGAAATAATTGTTAAACAAGTATATATTATAATTATTGTAATGCGATGACTGAGATAACGGTAAATTCTGTATTGGCTTATATTTGTACTCATTTCCTGCCAATATTTTTATTATTTACATGATAATCAATCTAAAATAGGATCCATTTTTCGTTGAAACGTCAAATAAAATACTTGTCCTTAAACAAAATGATACAAAATTTGGGATAGCAAAAGTAAACATTTAAGAAAAATGACTTGGCCAAATAGCTTGGAAGGTAAAAAACAAAACATATTGATAAAACTATCATACATATATATTGATAAAAAGGACGATTTATAGTCATACTAGCACAATAAATATATAACAGCCTGAAATATCGTCAATGCCATTTCAAAATGTAGCACCCTTTTGCAGATAAAAAAAACACTTATAAGCTCTGAAAATGCTGTTGAGTGAAAAATTATTTGCTCTGAAAATGCTATGCGTAATGTGTGTTTATTGCATGTTTTCATGTAATGCTGTACGTCTCTAAGCGGCTGTTATATGTCCTACTGTATATTTCTAACTCCTAGCATACACCATTTTAATATGATACAGATGGTGGTCAATTATAGAATATTCAAGTATAGGTTCTGGTCATCTTTAAAATTAAATAATTCTTAAATGAATAAAGATAAAGATGGAGAGTACCTAAAGTACTAAAACAGCGCCGGATTTTTTTATCCTCAAACCAGAATTTAATGATGGCATATCCTGTATTATAATTTTAATGATTATGGTACTTACGTATTATACCTTCCAACTTTATCAACAAATTTGAAGTAGTCGCCAATGAGTTGCTAAACCGCCAATTATGGTAATACGGCAATGGCGTAATTCGTTGATCTTTATCGCCAAATTTAATGAGTTACGAAATCGTTGGCGATAATTTGGCGAAGACGGTATAATACGCAAGTGCCTGTAGTTCTGCGATTCCTTATATAAAATACGATAATGTGTGGAATAAATACTCAATGTCACGAATCTTCAATATGTCCAGTGGTATGACGTGGATGAATGGGGACTAGGGGTTTCCTTTTCATTTTTCAACCCCTCACCCTCCCAGACCTCGTCTCATTCGTCAGTTCTTGGAAAGAAGATGTCGCCATCTAGGCGCCTTCAAGAACAAGCACCCGAGATATCCATACATTGGCCATTCTTCACTAGGCCGCTGGATGTGCCATCCCTCATTCGAGAACACAGCTGCCAGATAAGAAATCACATTTTTCGCAGCATTAAACACAATTTCTAACGGAACGAGATAGCACGGGAAGCGTAAATGCTGCTTACTACTGCAGATTGCACGGTACAAGACTTGTGTAAGTCCAATGCGTGATTTAGAACGACAACAAAGAACTTTGTTTTGAACTACAACATACACAACCTATTGCCCGCTGGCTAAAATTGACCCGCGTAGCTTTTGAAGTTGACCCGCGAAAGTTATTAATAAAATAAGACTAATTTAAAATAAAATACCAATTTTCTCACTAATGAATTGAAAATAAGACAAATTTTAAATTTTAAGATATAAAAATAAGGAAAAGAGTAGCAGATAAGAACCTTTCTGCTATTCTACGTATTGCCACAACCAATCTTAAGCCCAACATAAAAACTATAACTTCAAATATTCAGTCTTAGCCATCTCATTAATTTTTACTAATTTTGAAATATTATTTTTTTCTCTAAATTTAAATTGTGTTCTCTATACAAGTATCAAAAAGTTTCCCTATTTCAAGTTTGCCACTTTTTTAGTAATGTTTTTTTTTCTTTTGGAGGTAAAATAATTTAATCATGTCTGTAATGTTTTTGTTTTATCCATTTATTTATCGCATAATGTGTGCATGAGTAAAATAATTTTTGTAATTGCGAAAAACACACACTAGTGTTTTCACGTTTATAAGATGCTTTGGCCCTCGACATAATCCTTTTTTCATATTTTGGCCCTTCAACTTGAAAAGGTTAAACATCCCTGAACTACAAAGTCTGACATCACCTAATTCTAGTTACAATATGGTAAAAAAATTCATTTCCATTTCCATCCTTTATTAGCAAGGGATATCATTTCCTTTTCATTCATCTGCAAGTAACTGTTTTTAAATTTATTCCATACTATTAATTTGCATTGCGATTGCAAATAAATTTTATTCAAATGAGTATACTCAGGGAATTCTTATGAATATACAGAATGATGCCTTGTTCTATCAAGTTCTTTAAAGCGATATCTCCTATAACCAAGGAGGTAAAACGAATATGCTAGTTTATTGACATAGGTTAAGGTGTCCATGGTGGCTATAAAAGAAAGTTACAAAAATAATTGAAATAAATGAAGATCAGTCAAAAATATTTCATTAGAAAAATATATATCACTACGTATGTTACAAAATAGGAGTAATCGATTATCTATATTAATAAAAATGGATCTCGAAATGCGTTGATAAGCGCAAAACTGAAAAACGGCTCGACCGATTCGGCTAATTTTTTTTAAATATTTTCATTAAGACACGAGGATGGTTCTTATGGAGAGAAAAAATGAAAAAACTACAAGGAAAATAGTTAAAACGACACTTTTCTTACTTTCCCGCCAAAAATCTTCATTTCCTCCCCCCCCCACACGAACTGAGTAAGATAGCAGGAAGTAATAAATTATGATTTGTTTAGAAAGAAATAAGCGAAGTCGGTTGGTTTTCATTTATAGATAACGGGATGTTTAAAAAAGAAAGAAAATAGTTGCTTTTATTATTAGTCTGTATGGATATTTAATCTATGCCTCCTCAAAATAAAGTCTGGGCAGAGAAGAAAAAAAAAGAATAACAAAGAGAAAAAAGATTTTGTAGAAAGAAAAGTAGAAGAAAAAAAGGATAGGAAAAAAAAAGAAAAAAAAGAAGGGTGTGCATGTGTCACCATTATTTCCTCTGTGCGCAGCATTTTCCAAGCTGTTTTTAAACTTTCGCATCTCTGTAAAACCAACTATGTCTTTATTTGTTTAGTGAATTTACATATATGAAAATTTGAATCTCATTCTATAAAAACGTAGAATTTTAGACCTTTCCCTCCACCATTTAAGTAAAATAGCAATTACGGGACAATCATTGCTCGGATAGAAAAAGAAAGATGAGTAGTACAATGAACAGAACATCTGAAGAAAATAATACTACAAATGAATTATATGACTATCAAAATTTGTTTGGTTTAAATATATTTTGGTGAAAAACTGTTATGAGACACAGCTACATAAAATATTATATGAAAATTTTAGCGAGCTTTAATACTGGCGAACCGACTGGTCGCCAAAGGCGGCTAGTTATTATTAATAATAATCGATTATTATGAGCCTGATTAAACTCTTATTACTTTGCATTTTAATTGATCATTATTAAAAACTGTAAAAGTCGATAATTATACCTTTTTAATACAGCAGAAAATTTTGTAGGCAGAAGCATGACACTTTAAATCCTTATCAACATAAAAAATTATTTAAATTATTTTAAATTTGTATAATTTTTTGCAATGGAGAAGGTGCGGAAATTCAATATTTGTAAATTTTATATTTACCCCCCGCAAAAGTCATAGTATTTCCATACATTTGAAAAGTTTATTTGATTAAATTTTGTAAATGGTTTGGAAAATGTGATTAAATTTTGTAATAGTATAAGGTTAATTGCAGTAGTTAAGTTAATAAACACGTAATCCATTTTTGAGACTCCCTATACATACATAGATACATAGAGAAACAGAAGATGGAATTCCTGTTAGAAAAATGCAAAACGAAAAAATTGCAAAAATTGTGGGGGTTTTTTTTGTTATTTTATTCAATAAAATATTTCTGAAAAATTTATGAATTTTATCTTTTTATATAATTTTTCTGTCTTACCTAACATATTTATTAGACAAATATCGTCGTTTTGAAACGCGGAATAAAAAAAAATTACAGCATTTTGTGACTAAATTTGACCGAATTTTAGCTGTTTGTCATAAATAGGGGCACGAATATCCTTTTATTTTCGTAAGCTATTTAAAAAGCATCATAATACAGTGTAATTTTAATTCACAAGCAATCCCTCAAGATTTGTCTATAACTCCCGAATTTTTTTTTTGTAAAATAAATTCAAATTAGGAATTTTTCAATGTATCATAAATAAATAATCTTTAATTAAATAATAATTTATTATTATTATTATTTTAGCATAAAATGTAACGTATGTATGTATGTAGTATAAATGTAACAAAAATATTTTCGACAATGATTAATAGTATCAGGGGACTGAATAAAAAAGTTCTCAAGAAATGTTTGTTGGCTGAAGCGACGTCAAAAATAATTCTTTCCCTCATTTAAAAAATATTTTTTTCAAATGAAACTGAGTATCTCTTACAGTTTAAAAATTATATATTACACAATAAAAAGAATGAATATCCTGTATCTATATTATGTTACGGTAAATGGGAACTGTGGTATTTCAGTGGTATTTTTTACCATTTGAAGATGGGATGGGACGACCAGGGGCATTTAAAATGACTTTTTGCAATTTTCACCTTAGCAATTCAAAATTTTACAGGCATTAAGAGTAACACTATAAGAGATGACACACAAAATTTTAGAGCATTATATTAATTTATTTATGAGTTAGAGGGGTTAATATAATATAATATTAGCGATAAACAAAGTTAATGAAAAAATGTTCCGGGGGCTCCAAATTTATTTGAAAGCGCTCCAATTTTTATTATTACTTACTCTAACCCTTTTGAAACAAAAGTTGGGATTAAATCTGAAGTTTGAGTTATGAAATATCAAAATTCACTAATATAACTTAAAACTACTGATTTTTTTTTAAAAAAAGTTTTAGTTTTGAGTTATTACATTGATTAATTTTGATATTTCGTACTCAAATTTCAAATCCCAACTTTTGTTCCAAAACGATTAGAGTAAGTAATAATTAAAATTGGAGAGCTTTCGAACAAATCTGGGGCGCCTGGAACATTTTTGATTAGCTTTATTTATCGCTGATGTTATATTCTATTACCCCCCCCCAATTCATAAATTAATTAATAAAATGCTTTAAAACTTTGAAAGTCATCTCCTATAGTGTTACTCTTAATGCGTGTAAAATTTCAAGTTGCTAAGGCGAAAATTAAAAAAAAGTCATTTTAAAGGTTCCTGGTCGCATTAATGATGTAAGAACTCCCGACTTTTTAATACAAATACAATTTAATACACAATTTAGACACTAAAACAGATAGAGGACAACGATAGATAAACAAATAATAAAATTCGAAAGGAGCAAACTAACCTGCGCCGTTTCTTTGCAGTTGCAACTGAAATGTAGTGCACTGACATTGACTAGTTCTGGACCGTACACCACGGTCACCTGTTTGTCTTCCAGTGGCGTATCAGGGGCACCCATACTGATGGAGTCCCGCAATTTACCATCCTGAAACAGAATAGGACATTATAAGCATTTAATATAAGTAAGAATACTGTGAACGTGTGCACGACAAATTTTACAATAAATAAATAACTTTTTAAAATGGCAAAATTAAATAAATAAGAATAAATGCTCTTTGTAATTTCTTTATCTTTTATAGAAAAATTTAAGTAATCATGTGAAAAGTTTCCAGAATGAATTTAACTATAAATAGAAAAGTTAAATTAGAAAAGTTTTTGCTTGAAAAAAAAGAATTCTTAATCTTCGTGTTGAAGTTACATAATCAAATATACAACTTTTTGAAAAGAAGATCCTATTATCTTAAATTCAGTTGCCAGGCAACCAGTTCTAAAGATATAATAAAGATCATTGATTTATAACAAAAACTACCCAGCTTTTTTAAAAAAATATCATACATTTTCTTAAGAACCGAATTAAAAGCTTTCGTTCCAATATATTATTTTAAGAAACTTAAAAACTTATAGTGCAAATTAATAGCATTGTTAAATATAATTTGTATTAATTATTTAGGAAATAAAAGATCCGATTTCCATTAAAAACTTTATTAAAGAGTTTCTATTTTAGAGAAATTCACGCATTATTTAAATAGAATAAAAAACAATAGGATTGAAAGTAATTAGTCTGATAAATTATAATCACATGTTAGTGAAGGGAAAGTAATGATTTATTTTAGGCTCAAAATTAAAGTGTTGCTTTTTGTTCATTCTAGTGATTTATCGTCCAATTTTAATTTCTACATTTTCAAGAATAAAAAAATTGGAAATACATTCATTTATCATTCTGTTCATGTTACGAAAGAAAATTAGAAATTCAAAATTAAAGAAACTAATCAGACTTTCAAACTTAATAGAATGCTCTTAGAATTTTTCCTAAATTTATAAAGCATTGTTTTTGTATAAAAAATATAAAGAATAATCGGTACTTACGTATTATACCGTCTTCGCCAACGATCGCCAATGGTTTAGTACCTTTTTGGCGACGGATTGAAACTTGGTGATAAAGATCAACGGATTACCCCATTGCCGGTTTGCCATAATTGGCGCATTAGCAACTAATTAGTGATGACTTCAAATTTGGCGATTAAAATGGACGGTATAATACGGAAGTACCGAATAATTTCGCTGGTATTATATTTTTTCGCTTTATTATATTATATTAAATGCAATGTAATTATAATGAACAAAAGTGTTCTTGTTTACACCTTTAAAATTTTCTATGTAAAACGACTTTATAGAAGAAAAAAAATAGAAACTCACTATATGTTTATTTCAAAATCTCTAATATAAAAATTTTACAGCACGAACGACTTAGTATGTATCAATGCCATAGAAAATGAACATGAGCCTTCCGTCTTTCAACAGACATCTGTCGTTAGATGACTGCAACCCTAATTATTAACATTATAATTTTAAGAAACTTCTTCCGATGGGTGTACTGTGCAACAAATTCTGCTTTTTTTCCATACATATAACAGAGTACAGCCGAAATATATACAAATAAAACATTTACAAAAATAAACAACCCACATGCTATCAAGCAGATCGTTGTTAAATTACATCAAGAGCATAAAAGTCTTGGTGTAGAACTAGGAAGTTCCCTCCTCGACCGAGAGTAAAAAAAAAGAGAATAATTCAGCTCGTTGAACGCAACCGCATATATAGTCTCCATGACCAGATATAAAATTTTCGGACTCGACTGCTCATACAGATATCGACATAATTCGTGCATTTTCGATACCCTTAATTCCTGTATCCTAAGTCTTTTTTTAAAAAAACTAACTCAGGTGGGGGTTACTAAAGCGGAATTAATGTCCTGGCATTAACATTGGCAATAAGAATATCTGTAAACATCTCTTTTCAACAATAACATTTATATTGCAAGAAAGCTATATTGCAGAAGTTTATGAATAGTTTATTCTCATATTATTTATTTTTGAATTTGAAAAAGAAGCTGTAATTAGCATTTCCCTATTAAAAAGCTTAAAATATCGATATCTGATCAATGCGTGTATCACTATCATATTTACTTTTACCAATATACTCACACCGGTGTGTGTGGGGGGGAGGCTAACTACTTCTGACCCTTTTAAGGTGAGGTGAAAATACCTATTTATTATCCTCTCAGAGTTACTGACTCTCTCTCTCTCTCTTTTATTTATGCGATTTACGCGCATATAAGAATATTATATTCATTCACGTTTTCAAGTATCGTAGTATTCATCAATAAAATCAAGTATATTCTTCATCCACATATTATTTAAATCAAGTAAATTCAAACTATACTGCAACGATGGCAAAGAGTCGGCGTTCTGGAACAGAGGTAGCGCGTCTTCCTCGTAATCGGGTGGTCCCGGTTAGGGCATGGCTGTTCTTCTGTGTACTATCTATTAAGCGTGTGAATGTGCACTCCTGTGAAAAGAGGCTGTGCAAGCGAAAGTGTGATGGATGTGTAGCTAAAAGTCGTACTCTTGGCCCTAGTTGGCGCTACTTCATAACAGGAGGTGCTCATTTTGGCTGAAATCTGCTTCTGTGTCAGCAGGCTTGACCACGTCAAGTGCCCTTTGTAACAACGACAAAGATATTTGACAACAGATGAAAATTAACCCCATTAAGTGAGAATTGAATGCTGGTACCCATACATTTAAAAAATATTTATTTTTCTCTGGGAATAAAAAGAATCGGCTCTTTTTCATCTTCTTCATGTGATTTATGCACAAATACGAATATCATATATATGTCTGTTTATAGATAGTTTAGATCACAGTATTCATTTAGATTATCACGTATATTCAATAACAAGAAGTATCTCATATAATTTACATCAATAAATATCACATATTTTTTGTCAAAAATCACATATCATTTAAATAAAAATGTGGCCCTGAAAAAAACAGCAACCATATTTGGCAAACAATAAGAATTAACCACATTAAATGTGAAATAAATACTTCTCACACTTTTAAGATGAGGCAAAAATATGTATTAATTTCCCCCATGATATAATAGAGTTGAGAGCCCCTTTACTTTTTTTATTCATGTGCCAAAAATATATCTGATATATTTTTGTGCATAAATATTTTGCAAGTATTCCATATAGTCTTCACCAGAGAATTCATATATTCTTCATCAACAATCAAATATCATTTGAATAGCAGAAATTCAGCAGAATAAAAATAACTATTCGCTGAAAACTCGCTAAATAAAAAGTAACCACACTTGACAACTAATAAGAATTAAGTACATTTAATGTGAAATAAATACTAGTGACATTTTTAAGGTGAGGCAAAAGTACTTATTCATTTTCTCCTCGAAATTACAGAGTTGAGAGTCTCTTTCTATTTTTATTCATGTGATTTATAAGCAAGCTATAATTTCTTTATCTACAAGAAGGATGAAATCGGAAACGTCATTACTTCTCTTATCTCTCGGAGATCAGAAGGAAGACTCATCCTGAAGAAGAAAAGAAAAACAGGCGGAGTAAACCGTTTTCTTCGTAGCTCTGAACATACGTAGAGAGAGAGAAAAAAAAGAAACTACATTTCATTTTGACAAAGAAAATAGCGGACCGCAGTAGATAAATGTTTTCTGTTTCATTAGTTCCCCAAGAAACAGCTATAAATAGGAATGAACCTCAAGCATCATATCGAAACAAAGAAAGAGGCACTGCTTTTTCTTAAAAAAAAGAAGTAGGAAAAAGAAAACGATTTATTTTCTTTTATTACTTATCTCTCCTCGCATTCGGACGCCATAACAAATGGCAATCGATTAATCGGAAAGATGATCGATGAAAAAATAAAGCGAGACGAAGGATTCTTTAAAAAAATATCTGTTTGCATTAAGAAAAAGAAAAGAAAAGAAGGAGAAAAAAGAAAAATAAGGACAGTCAGTGAAATATGATATTAAAATTATTTGAAAACTTATACTTGTGTAGCAACTTATAATGGGTAAAAGATATCAATGCAAGAATTTTTAAACCATATTAAAACTATCCGATTACAATAAAAAACTATTATTGACCAAAAATATCGACACTGTTTCATTGTTTTATATGAGAGATAAAATCTTTTATTTTTTTTTTTAAACCGTATTTATTTTATATCTACGACAATTGGAAATGAAATCGGAGACGTTTTAATAAATCTTTATTCTTAATTGGAAATAGATTTGTTAAAAATACTTCACATAATCCTTTTTTTTTTCATTATTTTTATTTAACTATTTAATAATAATTGTGTTTCGGTATTTTATTTTCTTTACCAAGTATAAAATATTAATTTGGTATATTTTCAATTTCAATTTTCTGTTTTTTAATGATAGTGTTGCAAATTTAGATGGTACAGAATCACAAAAACATTTTGTTTTTTTAATGATGTTGTAATTTATAACGATTAAAATGAATAGCATTTAAATAAAATGAATTAAATTTTAACAAATATTTATTGATAACAGTATATCTTAGTCATCATTCCTTTTTAAGCTAAAAAAAGCCAGACGATATTTATTCATTAAAATAAAGAGAAATACAAAGAAATTTTTTTGAAAATTATGAATTTAATATATATATTATATTCAATAAAATGAATGAAATTAAGTGTAAATTTTGAAGTAAACATTTTTGCATCAATGAAAATTTTAAAAAAAAGTTTTAGTCCTAGATGTCTTGAAATATGGTTCTACTCAATATTCCCATCTTTTACGCAAAGATTATTAAAATATTTTTAAAAATATCAGTCTAATATTCGGCAAACATTCAATTTATAATGCAGTCTAAAGAATGACCCAAAATATAATCGAAATGATAACACATTGCAAAACCATGCACCTTTTAAAATTTAAAGGAAAAAAATCAAAATTTCTCGAAATAATTCGATGCTTTCTTAAATGTCAAAAAAATGTGTGCAGTTCATTAAGTTTTTTTTTGTATTAAAGTTATTTGAAAATAAAATTACTATTTGAAATATCATAATTTAAGCAAAAAGTCTCCGAATTTTGCGGATACCTTAAATTATAAATTTATGATATCTGGGAAAAAGACACAAATTCAGATATAAATGATATTAATTTAGAAACTCAAGACACTTCGATAAACTACATCGTATCACATCAAATAAATTCTATTTGCATTATAACTCTAAGAGCATTCTGATTAACCTCTTCGCATACGATGACAAATTCTAACTCGCACTTCTAAATGCTGAATTTTTAATTTTCAATCAACAGTTAAGTGAAAGCGTTAAGTAATTTAGAAGGCGCAAATCATTTAGAAACGCCTTAGCATCTTAAACGCTCTTATGTAAATATAGGAAATAAAATAACAATAAATGTTCTATATAAGATGTGTCATTTAATTAGGTAATTAAATAAATTCGTACATCTAGGTGTTAATTAAGTATACAAGCAGAAGAGGGGGAATTATGGATGAATAAAACAGGCAAACTAGTCTAATTGCCGGAAATGGATTTCTGACAAACTTGTGCTTTCAATATTTCCCAAAAATAGTGGATCTGGGGATAGGGAAGATAAGTAACCATGGATGGCATATGTAGATATCCAGTTCAGTGTATGGACCGGATATTTAACAAAAATGATGCATGTAGGGGCGCGGGGCAAGCAATCATTAATGACATTTCAAGAAATTCATTGTTGCAGTGAAGTGTGTGGACTGGATATTTCTTAAAAATGGTGTATTGGGGTTGGTGGGTGGAGAAGCAAACATGAATGACATATCTAGACATCCATTGCAACAGTACAGAGTGTGGATTGGATATTTCTCAAAAATGGTATATCGGGGGGAGGGCAAGCAATCATGAATGACATATCTAAACATGAATGTTTCGGTGCAGAGTGTGAACTGGATACTTCTCAGAAATGGTGTATCTGGGGGGAGGGGAGAAACCATGAATGACATAATTAAACATCCTTTGATGCAGTACGGAGGATAAAAGGGATATTTCTCAAAAATAATTCATCTAGGGGTGGGGGTCAAGTACCATTAATGATATTTCAAGAAATTCATTGTTGCAGTATAGCGTGAGGACTGGATATTGGTAAATCAAAAATGGTATATAGGGGGGGGGGAGCAATCATGAATGACATATCTTGACATCCATTGTTTCAGTGCAGAGTATGGATTGGATAGTTCTCAAAAATGGTGTATCCAGGGCCTTGACTAAGGCAGGGGCATACGGGGCAGTTGCTCCAAGCCCCCACATAAGAGGGGGACCCAAATCGAATAGAAATTGTATTTTATGTTTCCTTCTTTAATGAATGTTCTTCATTACTAAAATACTGAAGCAGAGGAGGCCCCAAAGGAGTTTTTGTTCCTGGCCCCAACTAGGCAAAGTCGGGCATGTCAGTATCTGGAGAGAGGGTAGGGAAGCAATCATGAATGACATATCTAGACATCCATTGTTGCAGTCAGAATGTAAACTGGATATTTCTCAAAAATGGTGTAACTTGGGGTGAGAGGAAAGCAATCATCAATAACATATCTAGACATCATAAAGTTAAAAATGAAATAAAATTTGTCGAAATCGTATTAGTGATTTTTTGTTGTTTTTCTGCTTAGTTAAATTATATAAACAATCTAGTAAAATTGTTTATTTAAATAGCATTTTACCCAAAGATATTCTCTTAAACTAATCAAATATTTTCTTATAAATAAAATCATAATATATATCATCCTAAAAAAGTTTTCTGCTTAAAACTCAGTACAACTTAAATGAAGTTTTCATACTCAAAAAATAAAGAATTAAAAAAACTTATTACTTATTTATCAGTTGAGAAATTTTTACACCATAATAAAATATGAATATAATATATATTTATTGTAGAACTTATCATTATTTAGTATATGAACAGTTAAAATGCCGACATATGTTAAAAAATCTCTCTATATATATATTTATATTAATGATAGGGATTAAAAAAATATTAAAAGGAGGGGCCATTTGGAACTTAAATGAAATATTGAGAATTTAAATCTTTTGTATAAAAAATTACATTTCGAATAGCAATATTTTGTTATAAAAGTGATGTAAGCATCAAATTTGAGAAATCTTCATTCATGAAGCTGCTTATTCCACTATCTCATATTCACAACAAAGGGAATAATACCAGATTATAAGAACATCTCCTAAACTTACGAAAATTAAAGTTATCGTATTATGCATCTGCTCGTTTTTGTGTCCTTGTAACCAAAAATTCGGAGTACATCTCGTAGGACAAAGCCCTTCTATTTTCCGTAACTTATCTAATCGTCGCGACATTTGTCAACTCTGCGTAGCATATGGACTCCCTCCACCTTTAAGTGAAGCAGGCTCTCTAATGGAGATAAATGAACGCCGCACAAGCAGAGGTCATTAGAGGCAGGAAATAGTTATTAATCATAGATATAGTTAACAAAGCATTCGCGAGCAGTTATTTCTAACGCCAGAATTCGGCTCTTTAGTCTCAAAATGGAAATTATAACGCCGATTAATGCTGCGTCTCAATTTTTATAAAAACAGATTTGGTAAATTTGCAATAAGGAAGGTAGCTAAAGTTTATTTAAGAAATGCAGATGAAAGGATAGCGAGACACCAGAAGATAAAAAATAATCGAGAGAATATTTTTTAAGCTTTATTATCAGGTGAGAACATAATTTTGTTTTGGTAAGAAGGTTTTGTTCTTTCCGAAATTTACGGGCAAAAAATATTTTTACCTGCTTTTACCAGTATTGTTTTATTATTAAGTATGCTTCTTTTGCAGCAGATGCGTTTTTAAAATTCTGACAAAGATTTATGACGTCATAGATGTTATTTCATCTTACAATCGGTACAGCTCTAAAACTTTGTTTGCCAGTTAGAAAAATTAAAAATGACAGTTATTATGAATTAGGTTTTTCGCTACAATAAATTTTATATGAGGAATATCATATTTTTATTATATTTTTGTTTCCGTTAAGGCTTTTTGAATAATTGAAGCTCGAAATAGCGTAGGCAACGATAAAAGTATTAATGGTAATATTCATTAACTTCTTTTAATCGCATATATTTTTACCTGCTTTAACCAATATTGTGTTAATATTACATAAGATTGTCTGAAAGCAGATGCGTTTTAAAAGGTTGATCTGCTTTTACAGTACTGATTTATTATTACGTATGCGCCATGGATTGCAAACGCGTTCCTTAAAATGCTGACGTAGAACTATTACATTATAGCTGTTTATTTCATCTAAAAAATCAGTCGAGATCTAAAACTTTGTTTGCCAGCTAGAAAAAATGAAAATGAAAGTCTTAAAAATTATTCTTATATAGATAGATAGGTATAAATATCGATAGAGAAGTCTCTTGATTGTCTCTAATCGGTTTAAACTGGTTAATGATCTAAATTAATTAAGACAAATAAAGACTTAGAGATAATAATGCTCTCACATGATGACTTGAAATTTGCGATCGTTGGTTTCATTTTTTATTTGTTGTCACTTGCAATTGCTTTCTGCTTTTAATTTTCGTTATTTAGAATAAAAATGTCCATTTGTGTTTTAAACCTCTTACTTTCTAGTTTAAGAAATATTCAAGGAATAGCATTATAATCGTTAATAAAACTATTCAAACTCCATATTTTGACGAATCTCTACGTTTCAAATTTTCCTGAGCTCCAAAAATACATTTTTGGAATTATATATGTAGGTTTGTTCAAGAAAACAATTAAACGCTTAGAGAAATAAAAATCAAATTTACCATACAGTCTTTACATCGAATATGAAGAATTGAATCAAATTTTGATCTGAATCTATGCGAAGTAAAATTTGTGCACCAAATGTTGTCTATCTGTCTAAATAGATAATATTTGGTGTGCATATTTATTTCCTAAAATGCAGACCTGTATCAAATATGAAACCATGTAAGTCAAAAGTTTATACATGTTTGCTTTTGAATGCATGTAAATGCCATTAACTCTAAAACGCAGCAAATTTGGTATATGAAACAGGGTGCATCATTTTTGCATCATCATTCCCGATTTATATTAAAAATTGATTAGAATCTATAAAAGGGTTGATCATCTGTCAACTTTTAATTTCTATACATTTAAATGTGAATAACTGAAAATAATTTATAAAAGGAAGTTATATATATCTTCTTGTTACTTTAGTTATAGTTAAATTGCTGTAACTGTACTATTACTGTGTTAAATTTTGGTCTCATTTCACTCAAAATAAGCGACCAAATTAAATGTATCAGATTTCGTTTCTATAACGCGCGATATGATGTTCTCCTTGTCGGGTATCGGAAAATAAACATCTGAGCACAAGTCACATTCATGGCCTTGACAAAGATCCACCGTTTTTTTGAAAAACATGGGACCAATATCTATATTACAAAGTATAGAATGTTTTTATGAAGCTATACACATTATTGCTTTTATTAATTTTTTTATTCTCCCTTTTTCAATATTTCGCAAGAAAAAAGACAGTCTAATTATCATGAGTTAAATAATCAGTTTTCAATGCTAATTAAGCACTGCTTAACAAATATTGAAAGACAAGGTTATTAAAATATAGCTATGAAAAATTTAAACATAGCCTAAAACTTGATTCACATTATAATCATAATTGATCTAGAGAAGAAAAGAAAAATAATTTAAGGACTTAAATCCTTCTAAAAACAAAATAGCGAAAACAAGATCAGATGAAAAAATTCACTTCTGTTAATTTTACTGAGCAATTACTTACTGAGCAGATAATTTTGTTTAGTCCCAAAAACAATGACTATTAAATATGCCTTATTTTAAAATAGTCCCCACAAGTTAGTAAATAGTTGTAAAAACATTCATTAAACGATCATCTCATAACTTAAAAAAATTTTTGACTTAATTTTCGACGCTATGTTTCTTAGATGGAATTAAAATTCGTGACAAATTATATCACTAGACTTCGAGCTATCAATTTTGTCACGCAGTTATTTTCTGAGCAGTAAATGATCTCAAAGAAAGTTTAACAAAATTTTAATTAAAGATTAATCAAAATTGTAACGCTTTTCTTCATTCGAAGCAATTGCACAAAAAATATTTCTTGATACTTTAAAAATTTAAAAATATTTTTTAAATATTCCAATTTTGATTCTGCTTATTTTTTTATTATTCTAAAAATATTTCAAAATTAACTTAAAACAATTTATAAATAGGGCTTTTTGTTCTATGCAAGAAGAGTGAAAATAGTTTTAATGTTTAATCATTCCCTTGTTTTTGTCATTTTTAACAATTCGCTTAAAAAATTGTTTAATAAATAAAAATTAAAAATACTCTTTTAAATTAGTTCGAAAATATACAGCATTAATTTTTATTATTGTCATGTGAAAACATGATCTTCTTTTGATTAGGAGGTTTTGGTGTCTAGGAAATTTGAAAGCAAGATATATTCGTTCTTTCATTGGCAGATAACGAGTCACCTGACCCATGACATTTGAGATTTGTTTTGACAGTATTGTTTGAGATATTTAATTACATTTATTATCAATTGCTTTTTGTTTGTAATTTATATGAAATGACGTCATCCAGTTTGTTTACGATTTTTTTTTACTTTTAAATAATTAGTCTTGTGCACAGATGATTATCTTTTGGTTTTTTTAAAACTCTTTCAGTTTTAACTATCGCACTTTTGTAAAACGTGACATATAATTATTCTTTAATGACATTATAAGCGCATTCTTACTAATTGTGTTTCTCAAAATGCTAGAAAAATATTAGAATATAATTTTAATATACGTTCATTGGATTTTACCACATATACAATAGTTTCCTCTAATAATGAACTTTTCGTCAAAATTACTGGTTTTTTTAAAAAAAATCTTAAAGCTCCAAAACTTTGTTTGCCAACTAAAAAAATTAAAATTGAAAATTTTAAAATATATATATCATTAGAGTGAGAGTGAGAGAGAGAAAAAGAAGTCACGTAATTTTTTCAAAAATGGTTTAAACTGGTTAACGATTTAAATTAATTAAGACAAATTATTACAAAAAAATAATAATGTTTTCGCATGATAACTTGAAGTTTAAGACCGTGGATTTCTTTTTTTTTAAATATTATCTGCTAGATCATTTTAAATTTTTTGTTGGTGATTTGGCGATAAAATACTGTTTTCTGTGGTTTGAAATACGTCAAAAAGTCAATGTTGTTGTTGACACGTTATAATAATATTTTTAAGCCAGCATTCCTTCTTTAAATTTCATGGTGTAAAGTCATTAGTACACAAAGCAAGGGCTGATGCAATCAAGTCAAATAGAAGAGTCAAGCCTAAAACATGCAAAAATTAAGCCTCTTACTACAATATTTCTGCTTGATAACCAAGAAGTTCAGAACTTTCCCTTTTTTATTTTTACTTTCTCATACAAAATATTAAGTAATAGAACGGTGAAAAGAATTGGAATTTGGTATATGATGAAATTCATGTTTTGGACCTAGCCCTAAAAATACATTTTTGAAATAATGTCTATCGGCCTGTCTGTTGCTTTCATAAGATATAAACTATAGTTTTTTATCATATTTGGAATATAATCACTGAAAGTGTCAAAGGTAATTATTTCACAAACATCTATACACGATAATTCAAAAATTCTACGATTTATGTACATGCAATTCGGTAGGTGAATTTGTCACCAAAATTTTACTTCTTGATAAAAATTAGTTTGCATTAACCGTTCCTATTTTATGTCCAAAAGTGAAAGCGCTCTGAGCTGCCGAGCCGAAGATCACAACACACCAGGTTTTTGTTGATGTGTGACTTAACCGCTACCATTCAGTTTTAGGTAATTTAAAACAAAATTGAGTTAATATTACAGTTTGTTGACGTACTTCTTTTTTTTTTCTTATTGATAACTATAACTATAATAATATAATAAGCTAAATAATGTAAAATAGAGTAAAAAAACAAAAAGGATATACAGAGTTTCCGTGAAGCCTTTGACACATTTCAAAAATTCGGTAAAAAAAATAAACGAGATAGAAAGTAAAATTAAATTACATTTATTACCTCATATAGTGAAGTTTTTTTTTAAATTCAAAACTGGCCGGTAGATTGCGGTACTGAAACGTTAGAAAGAGTTATTGAGAAAATGGCTTCTCCAAGTGAGCGCGCGTTTTGTGTTACTGTGGTTTTTCGAATCGAAATCTGTTACTCAAGTTCAACGTAATTTCCGTACGAAATATGGGAAAAGACCCTCCATCTCGTAACAGCATTATTGCATGGAAAAATAAGTTTTTGGAAACTGGGAGTGTCCTGGGTCGACACAGAAGTGTCGTCGGTAGAATTCATCAGTCATTTGCTCGTAGCCCCCGAAACTCCGAGGCCCACATCGAGGTGTATTGATAAGTTAAAAAAAACTTCACTATTTGAGGTAATAAATGTAATTTAATTTTACTTTCTATCTCGTTTATTATTTTTTTACCGAATTTTTGAAATGTGTCAAAGACTTCTCGGACACCCTGTATATATTTCATGAAATGTCCACTAAGAAAACATTTTTTATAGCGAAAATAATATTATTTTTATAGCTGCCATATCTCGAGTTATCTATTATTCTAATTGTTTTTCATTTAGAATCCATCAAATTGCTGAAAGTCAGAGAAAAAACAAAATTATACTTTACGCAGATTACATAAAAAATTACTCCACATGCCTTTTTTATAACTGCAATACAATATTAAAATGATATTTTTATGTGATTTAAACATACTATTATACTCTGAAGAAAGTCGGAACAATATTTAACTGAAAGAAGTAAAATCTATCGCATCTCAAACAGAACAGCGTCATAGCGCTCCTTGGCATTTTTCGACACGGAATATGACAAGCTCTATGGCGTCGATTCAGAATCTTCGATTAGGAAAGAATAAAGACCAGTGACATTCGAACGGTTAATTGCAAAGTAAGACACCCAAATTGCTCATTCGCTTTTTCTGATACTTGTGTATTAATAGCATCCTAATGATTCATCATCTCCCCAATTCAACCACCCCCTTAAAAAATGGTAAAGATCGCTCAATAATAGGTCCTTTCGTAACTGTTGTTCGCCAATGGTAAGCGGTTAATCCTCTATTTTAATAATGCACAAATGCATTTATTAGGGAGGGTACGATATGCGTGGGAAAACTGAAACGAACCATAGTTATGAATAGCCGTTTCGTAACTATTATTGGCCAATGGTAAGCGAATAATCATTTAATTTAATAATGCGTTAATACATTTATTAGAGTGTGTAGGATATGAGTGGTAATACTGAAACGATCAATAGTTACGAATAGGCCATTTCTTAACTATTGTTGGCCAATGGTAAGATGTTAATCATTTATTTTAATAATGCGAAAATTCATTTATTGGAGAGGGTACGATAAAAGTGGGAATACTGAAGCGAACAGCACTTCAGTTTGTCTGCCGCAATTTTATTCTTAAATTACTTTATAGATGGAATTATAAAAATAAAACAATGCGTAAGAGATTTAATTAAGGTTAAACATGCTAATATTTTCACTAAACCAGCTAGACGCCGAAGAGAATCAGTCATAAACATTACGAAATCTTAGCAAATTCTTTTCTTAAATACACATTACCAAGTGAATGAAATTAAACTGCAAATTAATTAGTAGATTTCTCATAATTAAATTCTAATATATATTTAAATAGATAATTTTGGACCAGAAACTATAAGTGTATGACATTTCAAAACTGGAACAAAGGGGTTGAAAATTTGGTTTGAAATTTCTCATCTTCATCATCATTCACCAGAATTAAGCAATTCGGTTTCAATAGAAATAAACAAAAACAGTAAAAATATATGAGAAATTGAGCTTCATTTACAAATTTTTTAAATTGATCTCTTCAAACTTCTTAAAAATCATACATTATATTGAATTAGAATTGCAAGTTCACAGCGATACATCAATTGTAAATACAAGTTTTACACGAAAACAAGACGTGAAATATTTAACGTCTAAATATATCTAGGAAGCCGACCTTCTGCCGACGGATCCCTCATTTGAGCCGATGTTTATGACTTCGAATCACGCCACCGCTCTGCTTCCTAGCTACATTAGAAACGCTATATTTTGGATCTGGGGGAGAGCTCTCTCTCTCTCTCTCTCTCTTTTTTGCCGGGAGTCTCGGGAAGGTTTACAAAGAAAGAACAGCGGAAAAGGGAGAAAGTGGTTTTCCCCGAAGCAATTCGTTTCAAGTCACGAGAAGCGTGTAACTCACTTTCAGAATCGTTTGGCGTCACCTGAAATCACGCAAATGAGCGGGAGCGAGCAGCAGTAATTTGAAGGGACAAACGATAATTGAGCAAAGAACATGAGAATATTAAAGAAGGAACGCAAAATTTCTACCTGTTGAGCAGTGGAAGAGAACATTTTAATTTATTTTGACTTATTGAGACCTGTTTGTAAACTGCGACAGAGATTTTTTTCCAGAAATATTCTATGATTTTCAATATGGTTAAATGGTAAAGTAGGTAGCTGAAGTGGCTAATGCTATTTGAAACAGCGCCTTATAAACTCTGGTTATTTATAAATTTTTACATTAATATAAATACATTTCTTGCACTTTTTAGTAAGATCCATTGGTTTTAACTTGCGATCAAGTGGATAAAGTAGGTACCAGAAGTGGTAACTAACTGTGCCAAAGTCCAAATAAGGATGTTTATTTTTTTACTTGTTTTTTCTATATGTATTCATAAATACCAAGACCTTTTCAAGACCTATAATAGTGAGACAAGAATTCCCCTTGTGATAATCAACCAAAATCATAACTTAAAAAGTTCCTCAAAAGTGCAGATCTCATGATGGAAATCGAGACCCCAGGACCCAGATGGATGCTACGTATTTCTGACTCTATAGAGATTGTGTATTTGCCATACATATGCTCACAGTTTAATTTGTCAATTCCCCCTCCTTTTTTTCAGTTGGTTATCTAATTCCCCTGTAACTTCAACCCATAATCACGATTTGTTTCAGTATTCTTGTCCCCTCTATCCAGTTATAACTTCAGAAAAAATTGAACTGATTCGTGTAAGATTTGACACCGATGACATTCTCTCTGGAAATCCCTGAATGCTGTATCGTCTCTTTTTTTCCCCCTAACAAATGTCTCTCTCTCTCTCTCTCTCTCAACCATCTTGTGCTCATCCATCTGGTTAGATAACTTAGCGTTATATACACCGGGGGCACAGGATGGCGTTATGTTATGTATGAAAAGTCTACATAAAGTTGCATAAGTGTCCATACTTTGTATCGATCATACTCATTTACTATTATCCGGCAAATGGTTGGTCGCAAAGAAATCCAGCTATTTAATTTTATAGTAATTCCTGTTTAATAGAGTCCACTCTTGGACCGGACTATATTAATTATATTCTCTATTTATATTTATAATTATATTCTCTAGTTTCGTTATTTATTATGTTTAGCATTAATATATATTATATATAAATTTCTTGTCTTTTCAGGAACTCGTGATTTTAAATAATGGTAAAATGATGAAGTAGGCACCACAAATAGTAGCTAACCGAACCAAAGACCACATTATTAAACTTATCTTTTTTGTGGTTTGTTGTTCCCACATAAATAATCTATATAGATCCCATATGAATAATCTATATAGATCCCACATGAATTGTCTAAGTGGTGTGGTCATGCTTAATATCGGCTACACTCGTTTAAAATTTTCCATTTAGTGGTTGGTTGGAAAGGAATCTAACTTGTTAATTTTATAATAATTCATATTTAAATCAGGGTCTTATATACGAGGGCAAATCAAAAAATCTTTGCTCCTATTTTCAAGCCAAAATGCGGCTGTAAATACAAAGCATACATATACATTCCCAGCAGTGAACGTTCCTTGAACAGCTCCAGCCTTCTCTGCCTTTTGTTCCAATGAGTGGCGCTGCTACCAGTCATTTAAGATGGCGGTTGTTCTTCAGACGTCCACAGCTCATGAGCAGCGAAGTGTTATTTGTTTTCCTTGGAGCAAGGGGCAAACGCCCGTAGCAATTCTTAGGGAAATACACCCCACTTACGGGGAAAAGCGTCGCTCTTTGAGAAGTGTTCAATAGTGGTGTGGTGAGTCTCAAAAAGAACTTGCATGAGAATGAGCGTTCACTGGGAGAATCTGGAATAACCATCTTACAGTCCAGACCTTTCCCCTAGTGATTTTCACGTTTTCGATCCACTGAAGAAGTTTTTGGCAGGACAAAGATTCGCATGTGACGAAGAAGCCAAGAACGCAGTCCGACAGTGGTTCCACAATTAGCCGGAAGAATTCTACCACAGGGGGATCTTTAATTTAGTGCTGCGATGGACAAATGTCTGGTGACTATGTGGAGAAATAATGTAAGGTACCGAAAACGTATATTTGTAAATATCTGCATGTACATGTTTTTGGCGAATAAAAAATAGGCACAAAGACATTTTGATTTGCCCTTGTACTCTGTGCCAAAAGGAACTAATAAATTTATAAATATTTTTATTTCTTGAGTTTAATATATTTCATCCTTATCTTTTGTATATTTTAAATCCATCTGAGTATAAATATGAGGTATGGTGCAAAATACTCCCCTTAATTAAATTAAAAGGCAAAAGTTATAACCAAAAATTATAAATGAATGGTTTTTATCACTCTGTAGAAATCTCACTTTATTTGAGTTTTTATACTTTTAATAAGTTATTCTATCGTGTTTTATATCTCTTTGTTTTTAAGTTTCTGTTCATGAATTTTATTTAAAAAAGTCTTTAAATCATAATTTAATCCAATAGCATATATTTGTAACTTTCAAAGCTTCGTTTAGTATAACGATATTTATCTCTAGTGCAATTAAAGTCTAATTCAGCCAGTCAACTAAATATCCATACCAACGACAGAATAATTGATCAACAATAGGTAAAGCGTGCAACAATCTCCAATATATCGTGGATTGTTAGCAATGGGTTTTAAACTAATGATCTTATTACACTGAACACACGCAACCACAACCTCTATAATAAACCTTGAAGAATGTCAACCAATCACATTTTGATATTAACAGCAAAATGTAGTGACATATGACGGATTAAAATACTTGCATAGCAAATTCCTGAAAAAAAAAGAGGCATGAACCTGTAGCCCCCAAACATGAAGCTCAATTATTTCCACTAGACAAAGATTAAGATCTCAGATAGGAGCAAAATAGTTCAATAAAATTTGATTTATCCGATAACAACTTGAGATTATTATGGCCAGAAGCAGGACTTGAGATTATTATGGCCAGAAGCAGGACTTGGTTAAATGTAGCAATATTAAATCATAAATTCAAGCTGTCTAAGGAATTCTGGGAAATTAAAAGCTTTAATAAAGATATATTTGTCAAATTCATCTCGATTTCTAAAGAGAATAAATTATTTGAAATATTAAATAAATTATTTGTTATACATTTCAGTAAGTGACATTTTCATAAAATAATATATTTCGCTGGATAAGTTTCTATTCAATATTAACTATACGATAAAGGGCAATCTTTAAAATACAATTAAAATTAATAAAACTATAATTTAACTTGCACGAGCACATGATGATTTGTCTTTCAGGAAATTATGTTGTTGTTGTTTCTTATGGCACTTGCTATGGACAAGCCCCCTACTAATACAGCGGCAGATTTAAGCCGAAAGGAGCGTCTCTTGTTTTATGAAGTAGCGCCAACAAGGACTAAGAATACGACTTTCACTACTCACTCACCACATTTGCTTGCCCAGTTCCTTTTTACAGGGGGGACACAGTCACACATCTCACAGATAGCACACAGAAGAACAACCATGCCCGAAACGGGACTCGAACCCGGGACGCACAGACCACGAGGAAGACGCGCTACCTCTGTGCCAGAAAGCCGGCGGAAATTATGTTCTGACATGAAACATTGAAATATTCATAGCAAATTTCATTTTAACTTTTTGCTTATATTTTCATACTTTTTCTTAGCTCAGGGAAGTCTAAAAAACCAAAATTACTTAAAATAATGAGATCAATTTTTTATATAATCCCAATGATTTGTCAGCGACGATTTTATATACGTGAAAGAAAGAGATGCACTTTTATGTGAATGAACCATTGATAGTCAACTGTTCATTCACGTAATAATGCCAACAGCAAAGTCGAGACTCCTCGTAAAATACTTATCTACATCACCGACGAACAGAACAGTCGCTTGTGTACATAATGTCCGTGTTACGGCTTGTTTGAGCAACAGCTCGGCCTGTGTTGCGAGCCGTCGGCCGCTGACGTTGATGGACTGTTATTGCCACTCCGACAGCATTGTTCGAGAACTATCCGTTGTTCCGTCACGGAGTGGGAACCGTCTTGAGGAGATTGCAATTGTTGCTCTCGACGCATTTGATTGCCGCTAATCCGGTGCTGGATTTCTGATCGCTTGAGACGAGGCCCTCGGTAAATCGGAGATTGGTAATTGTTGGGGATGATGTGAAATCGGAGGTGTATTGCGAATTTCATTTAGATGAGGATAAGATCTTCAACTGAAGCTAATTTTACTCTCTCTTATACAAATATACTCAGTATTGCAATTTATAGAACATTTGAAGTCTAGATTTTGACTTATCATCATATATAAGATCTTTTTGGGAACATATTTTTGGAATTATGCCTGTTTGTCTGTGTAGGAACATTATAACAAAAGCGTGTAATGCGCTAGACAAATGAAACTTGGTAAGTTGTCTCAACACCGAATTTAGAGAATTTAATCCAATTTTGAATGAAACAATTCATGGGATGTCAGGAAGAGGGCGCGTATAAAACATACAACTGAAGCTATATAAAATTTGGTACATTGTTCTATATCTAAGATGTGGATTCGTATCAAATTATGAACCACATCTTTTGAAGGTTAACTGCATATAAATATAGTAACTAAAAATAGGCAGAGGGGCAGGTCTGACTTCTAGCTCTTATGAAGATGACACACACTTTTCACATTCGCTTGAACAATTTCTTTTTACAAGGGGGGCACCTTCTCACAGATAGAACACGGAAGAACAACCATTCCTTAGCCAGAACTAGAACCCAGGACCCCCAAATCACATGGAAGACGCGCTACCTCTGTACTAGAACACCAGTATCAGACAGATATACTTTTTAGAAATGGATTTTGTTTAGAGAAATCTTCAAATTCTGGAGTCCTGGCATTGAGGAAGCGTGTCTTCCTCGTGATCTGGTCGTCCTCAGCTCTAATTCTGGTTAAGGCATGGTTGTTCTTCTGTGTTCTATCTGTGAGAAGGTGCCCCCCTTGTAAAAAGAAATTGTTCAAGCGAAGGCGATAAGTTTGTGTCATCTTCATATGAGCTCACTGTGAGTTCGAGCTCGCCAGCCTAAGACTACCCATGTGTGTAATAGCTGGCGCATGTCAAATCTATCGTGCTTACAAAGTCATCCATGTTGAGAGTAATACCACTGTGGTTTCTGTGTCAAAGGTGATCATTATCTGTTCCAAATCTAAATTACGATGCGTGGTTGTTGAATGAATGAATGAAATGCATGAATGAAGTTCGCCTCGTAAAAAAGGTTTATAAAATGTGTGAGCTTGAAGTCAGACTTCTGCCCTCAGGGGCTCGGGAGTCCATACCCTCAGCTATTTCACCCCTCCGCCCGTTGTAAAGCGGAACCCGAGAACAACAGCAAATAAAAACAAAACAGATAATTGGTTGTTGTTGTTACTTATGACACTTGCCTTGGACAAGCCCCGGTGATACATCAGCAGATTTTAAGCCGAAAATATGTGTTTCTTGTTTCAAGTAGCGCCAACTAGGGCCAAGAGTACGACTTAGCTACACACTCATCAGCCCCTTTTTACGGGGGGTAACAATCACTCATCCCACAGATAACACAGAAGAACAACCATGCTCGAACCGGGACCCCCAGAATTCGAGGAAGAAGCGTTATTTCTGTGCCAGAATGCCGGCACAGATAACTGGAGTTTCGTTTTAGTAAAACTTGCTTCTGTGTCAAATTATAGGCTAAATCATTCGCAAAAAAAGCATCCAAAATTTATATTTACGTTATCAAGATTTAATTCCATTTCTTTCATCATTATTCATCATAAATCATCCATTTAAATTTACATAATATCATTTAATTCCGGTACCATCATGCAATATATTGAAAATATATAGACAGAATCAAAATTCGGAGGAAAAAAGTTGTAACACAAATGGATATCATCATGAAGAAAATTATTTTTAAAACTATTTAAATACCATTTTTGTCGATACTATTATGGAAAACTGTCGAAAAGAAGCTCTAAAATCTTGCTCTTATATAAAAACCAAAAATTCTGATTAAAATTTTATAAAAATCACTCAATATGCACATTTACTTTTTCCTAAGTGTATTCATACCAGTTTATGAACTGTAAGTTAAAGCAAGCTAGTTTGTAAAGGGATAACAGATACACAAATATACACATTTTCTTTTACTTTTAAAGAGAAACTTATTTTTACATTCCTTCCAGAAACAAAAAAAAAAGGGAAAAAAATTCTATTTCAGCATTATATTTGAACATAAAAAATAATTAATATATATTTTGATCAAATATTTTCCAAGAATTCAATGCCTTTGTTAGTATTTTAGTATAAATTCATTAAAGAACGAAAGAACTTATTTATCCGATTTTCTTTGTTTTGCGTGTTAACTGATATTCAAAATACAGAGGACTTCTGAGCAGATTTCACTTAAAATTTGATCGAAACAAAAGCAGACTTAACATCAAATTTGTAAATTTGGTTTAAAATCTGTATACCAAATGTCAACCTTCTATCGCAAAGCATTTTTGAGTTTTCTTTGTCACAGGCAGGCAGAAGAACCTTTTTTCCAAAAATGTATTTTTTGAACTCATGGAGATCTAAAATGTGGAAATTCGTCAAAATCTCGATTCGAATATTTTCATGATTTCTGTATTTTCTATATACAATATATACTGGAAAGTAAGAAACATTCAGAACTATTGTGTTGATGTTTATCTTTTGTTTAGATTGATGCTATGTTGATGTTCTGATAATAGTATTTAGATTGATGTTATGTTGATATTTAGATAATGGCATGATGTTATCTTAATGTTTAGATAATGGTATGATGTTATGTAAATCTTTAGATAATAATATGATGTTACATAAAAATTTTGATAATAACATGATATGTAAATGTTTAGATAACAACATGATGATGTTTAGATAATA
>JAOUZG010037017.1:2637035-2696671 GCA_026289955.1 Argiope argentata
TGTGTGTGTGTGTGTGTGTGTGTGTGTGTGTGTGTGTGTGTGTGTAGGGAGAATTTAAGCTAATAGTAGGAAATGAATTACAAGGACTTTATTTAATATTAAAATATTGTGAAATTTTTATTCATCGCATTTAGTAAGACTTAAATTTAGAAGAAATTTTAAAACCAAGAATCATAAGCGAATACTTTGTTATGATTACAAAGATTCTGGTTTGATGTAGAAATAGCTTTTCCATGACTGAGATTTCGAGATCCTACAATATGAACTTGATCATCTAAATTGACAGCAACAAAAGCAAAAATGCATCTATCGATTACGATGATGTGACAGAACCATCGATGGTCTCCAGAATCGATTAGCCACTCGAACAATAATCTCTCAGTTTTTTTTAAATCTCTCCAAAAACACGAAATAAGAAGTTTTTCTTTTTGTGGCAACCGAACAAAGGCAGAATTTCTCCCCCCTCTTCCCTATTTTCAAACTTGAGTAAAATATCTGCAAGTTTACCAGAAAATGCTTGCGCAGAAAAAAAGAGGACTCTCCTCCAACTTTTTCCGTCTAATATTTCGTTCTTTCCTTCAAGAGCTCTTCTCTTTTTCCAGACTTCATTTTTTTCTTTTTGTGAAAGAAGGATTCTTCGGGATTTATTTTTGAAGTATTTATCTATTCAAAACAGTATTTGTAAAAATGCACTTTGATAGGAGTAAACTCTCGAAAATTCTTCTGTTATTTTTTAAGTAACTTAAGAGAACCAAATTTAAATCCAACTAAACCTAAACTAGTCTTATATCTTGCATACTTCATAGCACTTCATATTCATTCATACGCACAAAAGGGATTAAATAAATGGAAATAGATGATACATAATTACATAACTAAATACACTGAAGTGAAAAAAGTCATGGGATGACTATTAATATCATGTCGCTCCTGATTCATCTGACCACGCCACGGTTTTTCACTGGTCTAGGGACCAGTCGATATGCTCACGAGCCCAGGAGAGTCTCTGCTGGCGATGTCGTGCTGTCAGTAAAGGCACTCGAGTCGGTCTTCTACTGTCATAGCCCAAGGAAGACAAATTGCGCCGCACAGTCCTATCAGACACGTCCCTCGTACGTCCCACATTGATTCCTGCAGTTATTTGACGAAGTGTTGCGTGTCTGTTAACACTGACCATTCTACACAGACGTCGGCGGTCTCGGTCGTGAAGTGCAGGTGGTCGCCCACTGCGCTGTCCATGATGGGATGGGATGCCTGAAATTTCATCCTCGCGGCACACTCTTGATACTGTGGATCTCGGAATGTGGAATTCACTAACGATATCCACAATGGAATGACCCATGCGACTAGCTCCAACTGACATTCCACGTTCAAAGTCTGTTAATTCTCGTCGTGCCGCCACAAATCACGAAAAACCTGTTTACATGAATAACTTGAACACAAATGAAAGCTCTAGAAAACGAACTGCGCATTTATACTTTTTCGCTGCGATACTACTGCCATCTGTATATTTGCCTATTGCTATCCCATGATTTTTGTCACTTCAGTGTGTACATTTACTCATTTTGAATCTGTTTATAGATTGTTAATTCCTATGACAGAAAAAGGTGTTATCTTCATCTTCCTTTTACATGCCTCTCTTTTATATTCTTTTCCAAGTCTGCTGTAATACATTACAAAATACCATTCTATTTATTTTGTTAATGATTGTCTCAATTTGATCAACGATAACAAAATTGTACTTTTACTTGATGACCATCTGGGTCATGAAAAAAATCTTCAGTTACAATAAGAAGTCCAAATTAGGTTTAATGGATCTGCCTTGGAGCACCAGCATCCCGATTAGATAAAAAAAATCAGTGTGAATTCAAAATAAAATGACTTAATTTTCGGAGTCATTTACACTGAAATTTCACAATTATTACACCCTATTAAACGTTGAGAAAAAGGAAAGATATAGTGCAAGTAATGCTCTGTTGAACTTTAAAAAACGAGGCATATATGTCTGTAAGATTCTAAAGAAAATGCTTTTGGAAATATTCTTATTCCACCGAATGTGCAAGCGCCAAAAACTAAAAGAAACTATTGTTTATCGCGATTATCGAGTATCACTAAAATTATTCTTAAACACAGAATCGAAATTAATACACTTGATCGTCCAAAGACAGATATATTTTTGATAATATATTTTTGTAAAGAAATTTTATTGGATATCTGATATAGTTAAAAAAATTGACTTTTGTTGAAATTTTATTCTCAAACTTTTAATCAAATCTTTTCTTTTATTCCTAATGCTTAATGATTCAAATTTACTGAGCATCTAATGAAAAATAAATCGAAAATTGGAAGTACTGTTATTTTAAAGTTTTAGCGCTATAAAATAATCAAAATAAACGTTTTTGCAATTCACCACAATTGCCGCTTTTGACATGAAAAATTTTTGTCAACAAAATTTGTTATGCGGATAACATTTTCTTCAATAAATTGATTAAAACTAAAAGTTTTATTTAAGACTTATAATTTAATCACATCTTCTCCTCTATTATGAATCAATACTGAAATTTTGACGAACTTTTGAAAAGTTTTTTGTTTACTGTTCTATATTATTACAAGACAACTTTATAAAAATCTCTCAAAAACCATCGGTTCTTTAAATAGTGATTAGGAATGCGCTTAAACTCTGAACTTTCCGTCCTTTCTTTATTCCATTAAAATAAGGAACCCGATAAATAATAGGCTCGTAAAAAATGCCCCTGCGTCTCTGGTCTTCAAAATGCCGCCGACATATTTCCCGGGCAATAACCGGGGCTACGATCGCATTTTGTTTGTAAATTGGTGTGATCGACTCGCTCATAAACTTTTACGGCTTCCCAGACGGTTTTATCCAGATTTTAGAGAGAAGAAATAGTTGTGTTGGTGAACGTTAAGAATAAAATTTCCACTCAACTTCGTCTCTTTGATTTTCGGGAACATAAATATTAAAAATGAATCACTAAATCTCTCCAATAAACTAAAACATGATATTTTTCATCTTAAAATATGATATAAAGTTTCCTGTCACGGATAGTCTGTTTGGTAGGGCGTTTGATTCGTATCCTTTGGCTCGGGATTTCGAACCCACCAGCCGAAAACTATTCGTGTATGTGGTGAATGGAGCTCGTTAAACCTGCTTTGGTCCCAATATCCTCCATGTGGAGTGTAACACCATTTGGGTACAGGGTCAGTGTGATCGTTCTCTGTTCACGATCTCAATTGCGATGGATAAATTAAATGGACCGGTATAGCCTAGCTGGTAGAGCGTTGGATTCGTATTCCTTAGATTGCGAGTTCAAACCTTGCCGACTAAAGTTTCCCGAGTGTGTGGTGGCTGACGCTCGTTAAATCTGTCGTGGTCACAAAGTCCTCCATGTCGAGAGTAAAACCACTAGGGGTACTGGGTCAGAGGTTATCGTTCTCTGTTCCAGATCTAAATGACGATCTGTGGATGAATGATGTCCATACGTCTACCCCGTAAAAATAATTGTGACGTGTGTTCAGCTAGGTCGTATTATTGGCCCTAGTTGGCTCTACTGAAAAACAAAAGACGCTGAATTGGCTTAAATCGCTGATATGCCTATCAGCGGGCTTGAAAAAGTGCCATAAGTAACAACAATACAACAACATATAATATTTATAGTATAAATGCTTACTCTTCTGTTTTCTTATACACAAAAATTGTTAAAAAAAAGACAATTTTAAAGAGAAATTTATGAAAAAGCCTGACTTGGAAAATTTATTGAATCTCCATCTTTTTGATATCCCGGCATTAAAGAAAATGGTTTAGAATTGAATATATTTTTGAGACGACTAGGCCAGTGAAATTTAGTACGCGGCCCTTATATCTGAGTGAAATAGCCAAAATTGAGAATGTTAAAAGCAGATCCTTTTTTTTAATAAACTGGGATTTAGGAGCATTTTATCATTTATCTATGAATGTTTTTCTCTATTTCTGGACTTTCTAACCAAAAAAGAAATTAAGACGGTGACATCATCATATAATATGATCAGTATGATTGATCGGTTATGATTAATAATAATCGGTAAAAGTAGTTAATCGATTTATCGCATTGACCATTTATTTTTTAATAATTGTTGGTTATTATTATTATCGTAATTAATACGTATTTTGTGATAAATCTTTCTTCCTTGGTTAGTTTTAAAGGAAGAAAGAATTATTTACAGAAACTCTAAATAGATAAATTTTGCTTAGATAAGTTCAATTTTGGAAATAAGTTCAATTCCAGCCTTAAAATAGGCTTAACAGTCTTTAACCCGGTAATTGTTACTGTTGCATCGTTAAAGCATAAAATCGATTATCTCATACTATATAATCGATTATTTCATATCGTATAATTGAATATTTCATACTGTATCAAAATTTAACTAATAATTCGATAAAACAACTGAAATAGAAACTTTAACGGACGATAGAGATATTTTGAATCTCCAAAAGTAATTTCTTGCTGACCCATTCTTTCTCTTCAGTCCTTTTAAATAACAAATTCGAAATTTTTATTAATGTTATCCAGTAAATAGCTTAATAATAAAAAAAAATTAAAACTTTGACCGTACAAACTTAATGATTGGTTGTCTAAGATTATATATATCATAGAATTAGGAAATCAATATTGAAATCACTAGATGTCACCAAGCATTTGAAATGAAAATTTAAGAAATTAATAAAGTTTCAAAGATATTAAACATTTTTCAATTCTTACTATTATCTCACACTCTCCCTATATATATGTATACCTTGTTCAAATTTTCAATCTTTAATAAAATACTTCTTATTCATCCACTCAAGTTCAAGAAAATTTTTTAAAACTTGTAGTGGATGACATTTGATGTAATTAAGTTTTTTTTTAATATTAATTCATTAACTTTTTATTAATTAACTAAAAAACAACTCTCTCGCCAGAAATCTTCATTTCCCCGCCACCAAATAAGTAACGAATTCAGTTTGTTTTTTCCGCACTCTAATGAGGTTAGACTTAACCTGTTTTCGGCAAACTATTTTAAACGATTCTGTTTCTTTTCATAACGTTTGATGCATTTTAAATTAAATATTGTTGATGGATCGATTTTTCGGATTCATTTTCAAGTACTTTCGAATTAAAATGATACAAAATAAAGGAAATTATACATTTCTAATCTTTGTTGCGTTCCCCAACTGGTGTAGAAAAATCACGCATTTTGCATTTCATCAATTGGCTTTGAATCCTCAATAGGCGTTGAAAATTCAACGCTAGTATAATTTTTTGATCAATTATTTATAATAATTGTAATTGTCAGACCGGGATAGCCTGGTTGGTTTGGCGTTGGATTTGAAACCCTAGGGTTGCGAGTTCGAACCCCTATATAGAGAAAGAAGAATGGAAATTGCCTGGATATTCGCTTTTTGTTTTGCCGTTTAATTCTGGGATTTTCTCTTATTTAAATAGATATTCATATTAATTGTAATTATTTAATAAAAAGTAACTAAAATAACCTTTTTCTTTGTTAACCTAAAAGTAATTGATTTAAAAAATTGTTATTTTATTACTTATTTTTTCATTCAAAGTACCAAATATACAAAATTTCTATTTTCTATTAAACCTGAGAGCGTGTTGAAATATTGATAACAAGATTCCATCTTTACAAACTTGAAACAAATCGAGATAAAGAAAATTGCATCAAGAAATGGTTTCGAAGATTCAAGGAGATCTGATAAGTCCTCGAGTTCGAATAATTTTGGAAACTATATTATTTTTCTTTTCATATTTCATGTCCAAGAAAATAAGAAGAAAAAAATACACACTTTAAGACGGAATTCATACGATATTTTTTTCCTTGCTTTTATCATATAAATAAACATTTAGAAAAAAATTCAATCCCTTCATTCATTCATTATTTTTTGTGTGAATGAAAAAGGTTTTTCTTTAGACGGTTATTGACACATCTAGCAGGGAAAAAAATCCTTTTCATTTGATCAAAATAAGAATATTCTTAACAGCTTTCTAGATAGAATACTTGAAGATTTTCTCTATTAACTGTAAAGAAATGCTCTGGCAAATGGAACGTGTTTTTTCTTTCATTTTTTGTGTGTAAATAACGAGATCTCGAGCTGAAATTAAATGCTTTGATTGAAGAAAATAATTATTATTTGTTGTGTTAGACAAGAAAACTGTCTGAGGTATAACCTGAAGAAAATAACAATTTTTTTTTGTATCTGAATCTCATTTTTTTTTTTGACAAAGCAATTTCCTCTAAAATATTTAACAATTTTAATCTTCTAAAATATAAATGTTAGATAAATAATTGGATTTTCAAATAGTTTAAAACCAGTTATTCTGTTATTATATTAATTATGTTAAATATATTTACCAAATATGTTTATACAAAATTATTACTAAATATATTAATCAATCATTATATTTATATTATATAGAAGATTGATGTGCAACAAGTGTCGATATTAGCGTGTGAATGAAAACATTCATATATTCTCTTGTGTGTACCTGAAAAATCTAATGAATATTATTATTTCCATATTACACGCATTCAGATAATATGGAATATCGAATTAAAATGTTGTTGTCACTTTAAAACTAAATTCTAACTTTTTAGTCATCTCTTATTATTAAAATATATTATGATATGTAACAAATTGCATCAAAGCTTAAACAACAGTACATGCAAATAAAATATTGAATCTAAAACTAATAGTACATCCGAAATATGAAAAAATAACATTAATAAGGAAATTGTGCAAAAATTCTGATCAAAGTTATATAATCTCATTCATTGTAACAACTCAAGAGTTCTATTAGTCTTTTTGATCGTGTGTTCAGATTTCATTCATGACCATAATATATCTATGCCTTTTGACATGCCCCAGAGATGGCTAGAAGGTATAAAAATGTAACCAAATGTTTGGTCTATTGTCGATTTATCTTGTATGTTATCCCTTGGGGTGGGGGAACCTTGAAATGAGGATGAGATCCTTCCGACATGGTGGTTGATCTCGCCACCCTGGTGGATACACTAATAAGTGGGGGTAAGTCTCCTTCCATCAATGAAGGGACGTACTTCCTACTGGAAGGGTTGTACCGTGACCGACCTTTAGGACTCAGCAACCGTTCCCACCTGTATTGCTGTTGCGGCTGTGCAATCATTCAATTTTATGGTTTATTCCGTGCGCCTATGGGCGAGTCGAAGAGTCTGATATGAATTATCGTATATTTCGATATCCACCAGAGAAAACTGGTACTCTCTAATTTCGATATTGAATTCTTTATGGTTGATGTATATGGATTATCATGTTTACTAATAAACAAGAATTTGTTATTTAGTGAGTGGTTTGGATTTCAGTATCCTTTAAAAAAATAGCAGTATTTTGTATAAATCACAAAATGATATATTTTGGATTTAGATTTAAGCAAATAAAATCGGATACGCATATGAGCTTTTTTCCACTAAAATTTGATGCACTTTGTATCATATTATCAGAGCCATTATAACAAAATTCGCATTTAGATTGTTTGGTTGATAATTACCGCGCTCAAGCAATACTAACCTATATTGACAGATATTGAACCGGTATATAAGTTTTAATCAAAAAATCTAATTAAAAATGTAGTGTTTTCTAAGAATAAAACTACATTCCAAATTTTATCCATCTTATTTTAAGTTGATGATTTTCCTTGCTTAGAGAAAAAAAAAAACTTTATGAGTTTCATCAAACATTTGATGCGAATCTTTAATTTTTTAACAAGGTCATATATCAGATTCCGTAGTCTAACTCCGGGTAACCAGAGATAAATTCATTAGACACAATTCCTCCAAACTTTGAAATCGATCTTTCGATTATCATTTTTATTTAAAAGAATGATTTTACAAAATGTTCTAAAGGCATATGGTCTAAGAGTTTAGGAATTTAGAGGTAAAAAGATCGAGGAAAAGCAAAATACAAAAAGAAATAGATATACTATGGTCAATGTGAGTTCTAGGGAGGGAAAGAACGCTCCAGTATTCCTTGAATGACATGCATGACACACACAAAAAGCTGAATACCAAAGGAAATCTACCACTATAAATCCCTTACTTTGAAATAGCTATAAGAATCTTGATGGAATTCTGTGATTTTGCATAATTTAACTTGTGAACAACATTTGCTTAAACGTTCATTCTATATAACCGTTTGTATCAAATATATTTAAATGAATTGCAGACAAGTAATCGTTGCAAAATATAGAATTCATAGAGTTGTGCTCAATGTATGTAAGGTGTCCCAGCAAAACCGGATAAACTCTGCACAGCCAGATTCGTTGTTTGGAATGGATAAAAAATACCCAGAGAACTGTACCTCTGCGACACATAGTTTTCGAGAAAAACGCTAGGTGTGACATCATATCCGGTTTACGAAAAAAAAACATTTATGAGGAACATGAACATCTGTACTTGCATAATTTTAAATAGGAAAATGTTCGAAATGTCTCTCGCGCATATGGAGGCATAAATGCGCGCGTCTTGCAATGGTTGACTGTACACGTTCTATCATCGTAGTGTCCACAAAAGTGAACGCACTCTAATGACTTGATCCTGGTCGATCAAATAAACGGGTAGCGTCTAAACACGAATGTTTTATTTACAGCTTTATACAATAACAAAACAACAACAACTCGTCATTATCTAGGTTAATATACTGGGAAATATTTGCATTTGGATTAACAGTTCCACTACTAATACCGGAAACTCACAGGCTGTTGGCGTATCCGACTACTGCGTGTAGCTCAAAATATCTATGGATTTCTTCCGGTAGATCTTTAATCAAGAAACTCGAGATCACGTGTATCTCTTCAGCGCGTCTCACAGCTCCTCAGCTCAGCTCTCAGCTCGTCGTCCCGTCAGATCAGCTCGTCTCGTCCAGTCTCTTGTCGGATCATCGGGTCTCGTTGTCGTCTCTTCCTTTCAAAATCTTCCATTTTAACCTAGGTCAAACTCCACCTCTCAGGTTCCCATTAGTAAGAAAAAGAAGACGATCATCCAATAATTCTTCAGAAATATTCCCAATGGTTAGAAGTTAGCCATGAGAATATTTCCTACTCATCCTCTCCCTTAACAGACCCTTCACAATCTGGAAATATTCACATCTAGAGGTTTCAGTACTTTCTTCAAAGGGCCGTAAAACGCATATGTTATTCATTATCGGAACTTATTTCAGTATGGATGGTCCCATAGGAGAATAGTTACATCTGGGGGTTTGATACGGTTTCTATCTTCAAAGAGCCGTAACCGCATGGGTGGTCTATTATCTTGACTCCATTCAAGTCCAAAGGGTAACATCAAAGGGGGAGAAACGCAATGCGCAACAAAGGAAAGAATATTCTCATCGCTGGCGAGAAGTAACAATGTTCGAACCTGCATCTCTTTAAAGGGAGATAAATTTTACGACTTCTTTACAGCAAGCACAGTGGAGACAAGACAAATGGACTAAGTCCACTTTTGTTATAGCTGGGTCTCATTAAACCAACTCCTTTACATGGACACATTGGAAGAGATCTAAAGGGTTTGGATCTGGAGGGCGAGGTGGCCATGAATGAGCCCAATAGATGCCCAATTCAGCGGCCGAACAAAGTTTTTTTTCTGTAAATCGGATATAATTTCATACATTTTCTGCCACATATTTCTCGAAAACTAAGGGTCTTATAGGTACAGTTCTATGGACATTTTTTATGTCTCCCAAACAAAGAATCTAGCAGTGGAGAGTTTATCCAGTCTTGCTTGGGACACCCAGTATATTTGTACAGTACCGTACAATGGTGACCTTACAGTTCATATTGTACAGTTGTACAGTTCATACAACTCTAATGTCACCATACATGCTCGATGAATGGTGACATTACAGTTCATATAAAATCCTTCACATACATAATAAAAGATGTATTATTGGTGCGTGGTCTTGATCAGCAAAAGAATTTATGTTTTCTTTAGAAGATAATATATCTTCCTGTAACCGCAGGGCACAAGAACCGAATAAGCAGAGCCTAGCTTACCAGCATTAACCTCAACGGAACTCAGATGGTAAAAAGGATTTTATATAAATGCATATGTTATTATTTTTTTTTAATGAATAGGCCACTACATCAAATTTCTTGTTTGCTTTCAGTGGATTTAAATGATTTGAAAACAAGTGAGATGGGAACGATGTTACAAAAATAAAAGTTTTTTTTCTGGCATCGTTGAACACATCTTCCCCAGTGAATCTCGTGAATTTCAATTCCAAAACAATATCATGTTTGCTTATCACAAAACCACAGCATTAAAAAAAGTAACAATTCTTTTACGCCAAATTTAAAAATAATATATAAAGCAAGATATTTTTTTTATTATTATTTCCAGTTATTTTTTAACTTTATCTACTATTCTTTTTCAAGGTTCACAAAATTTTATTGAAGATAAGAATGCTTTTGAGATTGCTTGAGCTCTGTTATGATACTTTAAAATTTTCTTTTTTTTTAAAGCCTTTTGTTAACAGCAAAATGGATAAATACACTATTACAAAATAAAGAATCATAAACCTGCATATATAATATGTATAATTATATAGGGTAAAATAAATATAAAAAGAAATTGAACTCACATTCAGGTAAGGTTTTATCAATTTTAGAAACAATAAAGCAGATTTAAACAGGTTTCAATGACAACAAATGAAAGCTATATGAGCCCAAGGGAAGTTGAAATATATTCAAACCCCGTTTATTCCTAATTTATGTATACTCAAATTTGATGAAAGCTTCTGAAAAATCACCTTTATTCTTTTTTTGTATTGTTTAATAGATTTCGCCTTCTAATTTTTGAATAGTAAAGGAAAACAAATCCAGTCTCTTTGTTATGGTAATTATTTTGAAATTTCATCACTTTTGCATTACTTTTTTCATCTTTGAATAATATTATCTTGAGAGCGAATATTTTATTTAGAAAGAAAGAACATATCCCAACTCTTGTAGTTAAAATTACCGTTTGAAACTAAATAGAAACTATTCCAATACATTATTTATAATTTATAGGTAACTAGGAAGGGAAAACAGAAAGTAGATTCCAAGCAACAGGGAAAATTCAATATAAAAATTGAGAAACATTTCTCAGGAAAAAAGGTTTTCGGAAGAAATAAATGAAGGACGTTAAATAATTCACCAAAATTATTTTCATTTTATTTAGTTATTTAGTAATTTCTGATTTAGAAAAGTTTAGAAAGCTAATTTTAAAGCCAAAAGTTTTAAAAGTACCACTTAAAGTAATTAATTCATTGAAAATTTCCTTAGTTGTTATGAAATCTATGAAAAAAATTGCTAGCGAAAATAATTTATTTTCCAAAATCGATGCCCGATTTTTTTTAAAATTCGGATTTGAAAAAATCGGACACTATACATAACCTTCATTTTAATTTATTTTAGCAAAAGTATTTCTGGAAAAATGTTAATGCCTAACCTATTTTCAGTGAATTGAAATGAAGGCACCAAGATTTTCTTGATTTTGTAATTATTATGCAAAGCTATATTCAAACAACTAGACCGAACGAAACTCCTATGAATAAATTTTGCTTATAATTGGATAGAAATCTGCAAATATGGCGTTCAGACAATATACCAAATTTTAACTGTTCAAGTAGAAGCAATTTTGAGTTATCTTTGTCACAGAAATACAACTATTTTCCCACCATATTTTTTTAAAAAAATCAGTAAGGTTTAAAACACGAAGATTCATCAAACTTCGAATTCACATTTTTTTGATGATTATTATACTTTTGCTTTACTAAGTTTACGGGAAAGTAAAATAGAATAAAACAGTGATAAAAAGGGAAAATAGAAAAAATATGAAGAAAAAAACGCGAGGAAACCTTAATAATATCAATAGTTATTAACAAATAAACATCGTTTATTTCATTAATCAATATTTTCTCAACAATCAGAACAGCATGGTTCCTTATAAGTTGGAGTTTCAAAAAAGTTTCCATTTGAATTTTAATCTAGCCTGAAGGACACTTTTCATGTTGTTTGTGACTCTTCCACTGATAATAAGTGAAATCGTAAGTATTATTAAGGAGCAGAACATAATTTTATATGGAAAATGCAAGTATTTCATCCATCAAAAATACTAAAAAAGAAAATTTACGATCACAAACATAAATTTATCTTGTGAGAACAGTGATATTTCTAAATCATTAACTGTCTTAAGTCATTAACCAGTTTAAACCGGTTGGATACAATCACGAGATTTCGCTATCGGTCTCTCTCTCTGCATATTTTATATTATATATATATATAATTTTATATATACACCTTGGATTCTCAATATAACTATATATATATATATATAAATATATATATATATATATATATATATATATATACGAGGGCAAATCAGAAAGTCTTTGAGCCTTTTTTAGCCAAAATACGGCTGTGAAAATGTCGGGTTCTCTTCACACGTCCATAGCTTATAAGCAACGAAGTGTTCTATGGAGCAAGGGACAAATGCCCATAGCAATTTACAGGGAAAGGCACCCAACTTTCCGTAAGGTACAGGGAAAAATGTCTCTCTTTGAGAAGTGTTTCATGTTGGTGTGTTAAGTTTCCAAAAGGTCGTGAAGACTTGCTTGAGAATGAGCGTTCACTAGGAGAATCTGGAACCCCCACTTTACAGTCCAGACCTTGCTTCTAGTGATTTCCACGTTTTCGGCCCATTGAAGAAGTTTCTGGAGGGCAAACATTCACATGTAACGAAGAAGCCAAGAACGCGGTCCGACGGTGATTCCACAATTAGCCGGAAGAATTCTACTACAGGAGGATCTCTAATTTAGTGCTGCGATGGGACAAATGTCTGAACCGGTGTGGTGACTATGTGGTGAAATAATGTAAGGTACGCAGTACACTACGTATATTTGTAGATATCTGTACCTGTTTTTGGCGAATAAAAAATAGGCGAAAAGACTTCTTGATTTGCCCTCGTATGTATATAATTTTTTAGACCTTCGCTTTCATTTTTTCCAGCTAGCAAACAAAGTTTTGGAGATCGACAGATTTTAAGATGAAATAAACAGCTATAATGTGGTAGTTCTCCGTCTACCTTTTAAAAAACGTATATACCATCAATGACGCATACACAATTATAAATCAGTACTGGTGAAAGCAAGTGAACCTTTTAAAACGCATCTGCTTTCAGAGAACCTTATATAATAATAAAACAATATTGATAAAAGCAAGTAAAAAATATGTGATTAAAATATGTTAATGAATATTGCCATTAACACTTTCATCGTTGTCTACGCTATTTCAAATTCCAATTATTCAAAAACCCTTAACGAAAACAAAAGCTTTTCCTCATATAATAAAAAATCTTGTATCGAAATAGAGTCTCATAGGGTAGTATTTAATTAAGCTGATGAACTTGAACATTACAATTTTTCAGTTAAACTCTTAATCTTTAACTCAAAGATTGATTCATAAATAAAGCCTCACTGCCACAGAATTGAATGTATTAAAAATAGAAGTTCAATGAAAACATAATTTTAAAATTAATCATAACTTATTTTTCACAAAACGTTGGCATGATATTCAATGGAGGTATTATTCACAATCAAGCTTAAATATTATGGACGTTTAATAATGTTATGAACGCCTTGAGTGTTCGAATTTTTATTTTCAGGATCTTAATATAGCGTTTTCTGATTCATAATACGACAAGAAAAAAACCAAGTACAAGGTAGCCAGAAATAAAACACCCCTACTCTGACCTCCATGGATATCGAACTACTCAGTGTAAAGGCTCAAAATTTTGTACACATACTATTCAAAATATGGGGAAACGGATTGCACGAAAAAAAAAATTAGTTCCTGAAATCACCGATAGGTGGCGCTGCACAACTGGAACTATGATCAAAAGACACAAATAATAATAAAAATTAAAATGTTTATGCGGAATGGAATGCTTCCATGCTTCCTTTTTAATTTTTCTGCCCCTTATGGAAAATAAAAATAGTAAAGAAGCTAGAACTCCCGTTGTAACTGCAATTTCATACTGTAACCAGAAAAATTTGCATAAAGCATGGTTAGAAGCCATGTTAAAAGGTGGGGAATGTCATTCTTATTAGTGATGGCTGTCACGCTGCCAGAACGCGCTTTGCTTGTGAAGTTGTTTTACGAGAATAAAGGAAATGCTCCAGCAGCACTTCGAGAGTTTCGCCGACTTAAGGATTTGCGTAAGGGACCATTGCTTCCACAATCTCTCAGGAGAATGATCGCTCGATTCGAGGAAACTGGACATATTGGAGTTCAGCCTGGTCGAGGACGCAAACCGGTTCGTTCAGATGTCGTTGAAGATGTTGCCACCGGTATTGTTGAACAGTCAATGGATAATGTTTTAGGCTGCAGTAGTGCACGTGCAGTGTCACGACACTTGGGTGTTCCCTATAGCACAGTGTGGAACGTACTCAGAAAAATGGTGCATTGTTTCCCGTACAAAATCCGCCCTAATCAACAATTGCTGGCCACAGACAGGGAGATGCGACTGACCTTTGCATTGACATTTCTTGCTAGAGTTGAAGTGGATGCATCGTGGCCGTGGCAGATTCTGTGGAGCGATGAGGCCCATTTCCACCTCAGTGGAACAGTGAACACCCATAACTGTCGCATATGGGACACGACAAACCCCCGTACCTTCCAAGAGATTCCACTCCACTCACCGAAAGTTACAGTCTGGTGTGGATTCACAGCCACATTCATCCTTGGACCGTTCTTTTTCGAAGAGGTTACTTCCAATGGCCTTGAGACATGTACCGTGACGGCCAACAGGTACAAAAGGATGCTCGAAACATTTGTTGTACCCCATTTGCAGCAGCGCCAATGCCTTGACACCATTACTTTTATGCAAGATGGAGCACCTCCACACATTGGACTCCCTGTGCAACAGTTTCTTCGCCAACATTTCACCACTGACAGAATAATCAGTCGCGCGTTTCCGACAACTTGGCCATCTCGTTCACCGGATCTTAATCCGTGTGATTTTTGGCTTTGGGGACACTTAAAAAACCTTGTTTATCGAGAACGTCTGATAACCTTGGCAGATTTGAAAGAGAGTATCAGTCTGCATGTGAGAAGCATCTCAGATGACCAGTTACGATCCGCAGTTGAACAAGCTGTCCACAGACTTCACATTTTACATCTTCAGGAAGGGAACCATATTGAGCAGCATTCCCTGCATCGATAACGTCCTTGTTTCATGTATGCTTGGTACTTTCAAATAAAATGTGTTTAAAACGTGTTTTTGTGTCTTTTCAGCATACGTCCAGTGGTACAGCGCCACCTATCGGTGATTTCTGGAACTAAATTTTTTTTTCGTGAAATCTGTTTCCCCATTTTTTGAATAGTATGTCCACAAATTTTCAAGCCTTTACACTGAGTAGTTCGATATCCAGGGAGGTCAGAGTAGGGGTGTTTTATTTCTGGCCACCCGGTATATATTTTACACGTCTTTTTAGTTAACAGATTTAACTGAAATTTAATACATACTTGGAATTTTAATGGCACGATCATACACCAGGTTTTTTGTAAGTTGTTGCGTTTACTGGCATATAAATCCAAAAAGCAGAAGCCAACCAAACCTTGGATACATTTTGCAACAAAATTGTAATACGAGTTAACAATTTGCATCCTAAACTGTAATACTCCTTTCTATCTATCTATCTTTATGTTTTAGAGTTTTATTCATTTGCTATTAGATTGAAATGGTGATGAAGTGTACACTTTACAACGAAGAGGGGTGCAGTAGCTTCTTAGGAGGGTATGGACCCTAGAGCAACCAAAGTCAGAAGTCTGGCTTCTATCTATATGATGACACACACTTATCACATTCGCTTGCTCAGCCTCTTTTTTACAAGGGGGGGCACTCACACTTATCACCACTTGCACAGCCCCTTTTTACAGGGGGTTACATTCTCAGAGATAGAACAGCCATGCCCTGACCGCGACTCGAACCCGTGACGCCCAGATCACAATGAAGACGCGCTACCTCTGTACTAGGAGGCTAGGATTAGACAGATATACTTTTTATAAATGGATTTTGTTAAAAGAAATCTGCAAATGCCAGCGTCCTGGCACGGAGGGAGCGCGTCTTCCTCATGATCTGTGCGTCCTGGGTTCTAGCTCTGGTCAAGGCATGGTTGTTCTTCTATGCTCTATCTGTGAGAATGTGCCCTCCCCCCCTGTAAAAAGGGGCTGTTCAAGCGAATGTGATATGTGCCATCTTCATATGAGCCCACTGTAAGTTCGAATCCGCCAGCCGAAGACTTTTTGTGTATGTGGCGGATGGCGCACGTTAAATCTGTCGTGGTTAGAAAGTTCTACATGTCGATAACAATACCAATGGGTGTACTGGGTCAGAGGTGATTGTTCTCTGTTCCAGAGCTAAATAATAGTTGAGACCATAATTCTCCTTGCGAAAATCAACCAAAATTAAAAATTCCCTCAAAAGTGCAGATCTCGAGATGGAAATCAAGACCCCAGGACCCAGATGGATGCTACGTATTTCTGACTCTATAGTGATTGCTTATTTGCCATAGATATCTTCACAATTTAATTTGTCAAATTTCCAACCTTTTCAGTTGGTTATCTAATTTCCCTGTAAGTTCAACCCATAATCACCATTTGTTTCCGTATTCTTGTCCCCTCTATCCGGTTATAACTTTAGAAAAAAATGAAGATTCGTGTAAGATTTGACACCGATGGCATTATGTCTGAAAATTCTGAATGCTGTATCGTATCTGTTTTTTCCTTTAACAATTTTTTCTCTTTTTCTCCAATATTTTGCTCTTACAATTGGTTAGATAATTTAGCGTTATAGACACTGGGGCACAGGATGGCGTTATATTATGTTCCAGATCTAAATTACGAACTGTGGATGAATGAATGAAATTCATGAATGAAGTCCACTACGTAAAAAGGGTTTGTGACGTGCCTGAACTAGAAGTCAGACTTCTGACTTCAGGTGTTCAGCGGTCCATGCCCTCAGAAGCTACTGCACCCCTATTTCCGTTGTAAAGCGGACACGAGATCACTATCATCATCATTAAATTTGCAAATTTGTTTTAAAATCTATATACCACATTTTATGTATTTAAGTCAAGAAACATTTGAGTAACAGTATTCAAACACAGGTATAATTCCAAAAACTCGTTCTTTATATTCCAGAGATTGGCCGAAAATCAAAGTTAGAATATTTTTATGATTATAGTACTTTTTTTTTGTAAAAGTAAATTCCAAAAAAACTTTGTTCTATGTACTGCTTAATCCTTTAAAGGCAGGGAATCTTACAAAATCTCATATTTCCTCGAATTTTCCGAAAATGAATCAGACATTGAATTGAATCAGATGCTAATTGCTACTTCCATCCAATAATGAATAGGCTTCAAGATTAGTTTAAAAGTCAAAATTCAAGGAAACGAAAAGAATTTTTTTTAAAAATTCACCTTTACTGTTTTAATGAGAGAATAAACACGGATAAAGCAGAAATTTTAAAAAAAAAATCTTTCGCCTTCACTTCCAACAATCCATCATACACTCGAAGCTCGGCCAAATTTTTCCAAGAAAAAGCGCCTACTTGTGAGGGAAGTAGAATGAATTTTGTAGAAATTCTCTCACGTAATGTGGTATTTGAATTGATTGCTACAACGAATTTTAAGCGGAAGAGCTTTCAAAACTAAAACGAAGTTAATAGATTCATTGGATTTTAAAATTCTACAGAAATGTTCCGAATCGCGCTGCTTTTTCTGTAGCTGCCAGTTTTGATTTTGTTATAGTTCTGCGAAGCCAAAGCTACTTTTAAATGCACTAAAAGCCTAACTTAATATTAAAAAAGTAAAATTTAATAATAAATTTCTTTTGAGAAAGAAGTACACAACAATGCTAAAGAATGAAGGTAAGTGTGTGATAAAAAATACAGCTAAGAGAGGAATGAGCAAAAAAGTGAAGTGACCATTTTAAGAAGAATGACACTTGTTTGGATAATTCTAAATGGTATGTATAAAAAACTTTCTTGCAACAAATGAAACCTATTTGATAAACTGATAAAACTGATAAAATCCTGTATAATTAAGCTAAGCAATTTTTTTAACAGCTGATTGATACTTATCTATAAAATGCAGTTTCTGTTGGAATGAAAATCCATTCCAATCCAGATTTCAGATAAAATGCACTAAGGCCAACTTAATTTTAAAAAAGTAAAATTTAATAATAAATTTCTTTTGAGAAAGAAGTACACAATAATGCTAAAGAATGAAGGTAAGTGCGTCATAAAAATACAGCTAAGAGAGTACTAGGCAAAGAAGGGGAGTGACCATTTTAAGAACAATGGCACTTGTTTGGATAATTCTAACAAGTATATTCGAAAAATTTCTTTGCAACAAATGAAAGCGAATAAAATGCACTGATGAAATCCTGCAAATCTCAGCTAAGCAATTTTTTAAACAGCTGATTGATTCTTATCAATGAAGTGCTGTTTCTGTTGGAATGAAAATCCATTCCAATCCAGATTTCAGATAAAAACGAAATAAATTAAAACTCTCATAAGCGCAATATTCGAAAAAGAATTATTTATATAAACTACCTTAGAAGTATTTAACTCTGAAAGTGACCAATCAGAATCCTCCAAACATAAAACACTAAGAATTTCGTGAAGTTCATTTCGGAAAACTTATCGATTGCGCACACATTGTTTGCTAAGAGATCAGCTATACAGCCGACATTTGAGCTGATTCAGGTTAGCAGTTTTGTGGATTTGATAGTCTTTGTCACAGCGTGAGTGGAAACAAAAAGCAATCCTTTGATTGCCGTTACAAAAGGATAATTTTGACTTGCACAATGGGACTTTCAAAGGAAATAATCCGTATCTATAAAGTACCAATTCACACTTCTCGTCTGACAAAAAAAAATCCCCAAGTATCGTTTTGGATCCTTACTTAATCTTGTTCGGGTTCCGATTACGATTAAGTTTTGTCGAATCAAATGCAAACCAGCCGTTCATTTGTATTTTATTGTGTGAAAATCCAATATTTTTCCAAAAGACATAATTTTTCATAACGTAGATCCAGACATAGCACTGAATTTCAATTTTTTATTAAGTTAGAATATAATGTTTTGATAATGAGGCTTGTGGCGTCAACAAAAATCCGTAGGCGAAAAATAAAAATTTTATTATCTGCACGAGAATTTCAAAAAATCAGCTTTTATAACGCGTTGCAATCACATTTACAAAAGCTCTGGTTTAAAAAAATAAATTAATTATAACATCAAACAAAATCCAGAAAAATGCGATTTTTTGAGCGTGTGATGATATGAAATGAAATAAATAGGAATTGTGATATTTTTTAAACAATAAATGCGACAATAAGTTTTTTGGATCGTTTGCAATACCAAAGTGACTCATTCAATGAAACCATTAAAATGAATGAACATATAATTTAACTTGCAGTATCACGTGGTGCTTGGCCGTTCAATACATGATGTTCTGGCATGATACATGGAAATATGCATTGCAGATTTAATTTTAATATTTTTTTTTAATTCTAAAACTACTGCGTGTCAAATAATTCCAGAAAAATACCTCCGATATCTTTCTTATCAGGTGTAAAGAAATTAAATATGGAGACAAGGATATTCCTTTTTTTCTTTCTTGTATACAAAGTATACAAAAAGCATTATAGAGTCAAAAAATTGGATGCTTCTGGCTGATAAATCATGGCCAGATTTTTGTATTCTAAAGGAATTTTACACGAAGAATGTAGAATTAGTATGAGAATCAATGTTAGTATAAGAACTTGAAACAGTTTTGAAATTGTACGAACTACATAACACGGGTTGTTTTAACGTTTGAAAGAAGCTCCATTTTGCTGTTTTGTAGATCAATACAATGAATGTTTCACATTAATTCCTTCCACAGCAATTTTTATGATATGATTTGAGATAGTAGAAAATAAGTTAAAAGAAAAATCTTGAATCATGAGAAAGAAAAATGCTCAAACTTTCAGGGAAAATAATTCATAAATAAGGAAAACGAAGAAATAAAACCGAAAAAGATTTAGAAAAAATGTAAAGCAACAAGGTATTAATTTTAATCCTTCAACTCACTCTTCAAATTGAAAATTTCGTTCCTCTTCTAGTTTAACCCTAGAAAGGTAACCTTTAAAAAACTAACAAGAATGATAACCATTCGTCTCCTAGACGAAGTGCATTTAAAATCAATTTTTAAAGCCAATTTAAATAAAAGAATACTACCTGCAGATGATTTCATAACTCTTGATTGTCAAGTAGGATAAAAATATTATTTATTTATTTTCGAAACAATCTTGTTCTTCACACATTGCTCTTAAACATAACAAACAAAAATGGCGCGTCATTCTGCGCAAATTATATGAGCAAAATGCACATTTTTTTTTCTATTTTTAATTTCGAATTGTTCTGGTCGTTGAATGTTTAAATTCAATTTTAGAAGTTCACTTATAATAGTCCTTGTTGATCGGGCCAAAGTTGATATGTTGAGATGGTTCTTCATCCATGGAGCAAGAAGAATTTCAATAAAATCTTCATCATCCGATTCATTCTCAGAAGTAGAATTATCTTCCTCACTTAATTCTTTCAATAATTCACGGATAGCTTATGGCCTACCCCTCGAGTTTTCTCTATGAAAACGCTTCGACATCTCTAAACATACACAGAAATACCTTCTCAATACTAACGAGACAGATAACCATTCGTCTCTGAGACGACTATTGTTCTGGATATACTACAAACAGAAATATTTCGGGGAAAAGGAATGTCATCATCTGTAGTTCCCAAGGTCAGATAAAGGTACTGAGTAGAATGATCCATTTACCATTATAGAGGAAGAATAGTCAAAGTTATTTTCGTAAGCGTTCGTCCAGGAGATGAATGGTTAGCACTCTAGGTTAAGTCTCAGATGAGTTGTTTTTGAAATCTTATTCTTTTAGATATGCTTACAATGATTGGCAAAGTTAATAATTTCAGGAATTGTTAATTCTTCTTTCAACAGCTTATTTAACAAATGGATTTAACAGCTAAACACTTTGGGGAAAAGACCCTCCACCCACGAGTAAATGTAGAGTCGTGTTTCAGGATTTCAAAAAGAGTTTAACTATTCATGGCTTTTAATTGAGAAAATTACAACATAAAAGTTACTGAAAACAAAACTTTCCCTATAGAAAAAGTTTGCATTAAGACAAAGAGCACCATAGGGCAATTTAAAACTTATTTTGAAAAAAAGCAAGACGATTTTTATAAGACTATTAATAAATTCCTGATATTGGCCGAAATGTTTTTATTTATTTATTATGTTATAATATTGACAATATAATTATTCTTAAGACATTTTCTTTCTTATACTATCTACAATAATTTAGAATACATTATAAATTCTTCCTGTTCATTTCATTAATTCACCACAAATTTTCTCATTTAGTTCAGAGGTCGTGTTCGACGTAAGGATTTGTAGGATCATTTTAACATAAAATATAATAACTAGTCTGGTCACAATAAAGATGCGTTAAGTCTAGCAAATAAAAAGTAATTAAAAGATTGAATTAAAAGATAAATAAAATTTAAAGCCTTTAAAGAATTTGATATTGTTGACTTTTAAGATTTCTGGTATTGGCAAATTAATCATATATTTTGATATTAAAAATGATAAAATCAGCCATGTTATGAAGAAACTAATTTCATACCTCATTACGTTTCTGACAACTAAAAACTAATTTTACGAATAAAATGTTTATTAAAGTAATTCTGGTCATATATCGTTCGGCATTTTTTTTCTCATTTAAAATGAACGATTATTTATATTAAATTATTTCTGAAACTATTTATTCTATACAAAACTATCATTCCATCTAAATATAATCTGCGAATGAAAACAATGCAAACGATTCCTAATATAACGATGCAAACGATTTCCTAAAATAACAAATAAATTATGGAATTCGAAAGCGTAATTTTAGGATGCAATTATCATAATCACAGATAGAAATCTCCGCTGAAGCACGATATGCGAGAAAATAAAATTTTTAGTAACGTTTAAGCGATGGAAGCAATATTTTACTACTTTAAAATTATTTCTCCAGCTCCTCCTGACATAAAGCGCTTAAAAGTTCGAGAAGTGCACTTGGGAGAGACTTAACGATTGCGCACGTATTGTTCGTTACGAGGTCAGCTGTAAAGCCAACATTTGAGCTTTGCAGACGATAGCATTTTTACGGATTTAATAGATTCTTCTTTCCTTCTCGAACGGAAATAAAAAGTCGTCGTTCGAATGCCGGTTGAAGTGCAGCAAATTTCTCACAAAAGGAGGAAGAAAGAACGATTTTGGCAATTTCAACTTTTCGAACAATGGAACTTTAAATGAGGTGTGACGTACCACTTCGCACTTCTAGACCGGAAAAATCCTCAAGAATCCTTTTGGATCTCGACCAAATTTCGTTTCGGTTCCGGTCAGGATTACGATTTGTGATGGATGAGACGCAAACAAGGCATTCGTTTGCATCTTATTGCGTTCGATTTCGCTATTTCTCTTTTGAAAACCTAATCTCTTATCATCAGTATATAACTTTAACGCTGAAATTCCAGTTAATTACTTCTTCTTATACGAGGTATAAAAGAGATAAATTAACCGTCGAAAATTTCGAACTCGATATTTCGACACATTTTTTTTCAAAAAATACATTTTTACAATTTTGCAGATTTTAAAAAATACATTTTTGCAGTTTTGCAGATTTTAAAAAAATCATTAATGTAATTTTGCAGATTTTGAAAAATACATTTTTACAATTTTGCAGATTTAAAAAAAATACATTTCTGCAATTTTACAGATTTAAAAAAATGCATTTTTGAAATTTGGCAGATTTCGAAAAATAAAAAATACATTTTTGAAATTTGGCAGATTTCGAAAAAAAAATACATTTTTGAAATTTGGCAGATTTCGAAAAAAAATACATTTTTGCAATTTTACAGATTTCGAAAAAAAAAAAAACATTTTTGCAATTTTACAGATTTCGAAAAAAAAACATTTTTGCAATTTTGCAGATTTTGAAAAATAAATTATTTCAATTTTGCAGATTTCGAAAAATACGCTTTTGCAATTTTTACAGATTCTGAAAAAAAATACATTTTTGCAATTTTACAGATTTTGAAAATAAATATATATATATTTGCAATTTTGCAGATTTCGAAAAAAAAAATTACAATTTTGCAATTTTGCAGATTTGAAAAAAAAAAAAAATTTTGCAATTTTGCAGATTTTGAAAAAAAAATACATTTTTGCAATTTTGCAGATTTTGAAAAAAAAAATACATTTTTGCAATTTTGCAGATTTGAAAACATACATTTTTGCAGACTACGAAAAATACATTTTTGCAAAATGTCTTTCTATCTCTTTGAGACAAAGAACAAAAATACTTTGAGCTAGACGGTTGAAATTTTGTACACAGTTTATTCCCTAAATTTGTAGATTCCTACCAAAATGTGTAAAATCCATTTGGAGAAAGTCCATCAATCTGGCTGTTCGAATATAAATTTACAGGAAAACTACAAAACCAAGAAACTTAATTAAAACTGAGTACACAGATTTATCATTTACGGAGTAGAAGCCTGTCAAACTTTGAGCCAAACCCAACTACGAGTTGACTGTCTTCCAAACTGTATTTTTAGAAATATGTAAAGTCTATGATTAAAAAACACAATGAGTTAAATATATGAAATTTGGTATGGGATTTTACGACTGTAATTGCAGCTGTTTGTGAGTCAAAACATATAAATTCCACTTTTGGATGCTGTTAACATATTCGAAGAATTAATCGCCAAGGGTGACTTGATATACTCAGAAACAATTTTAAATTTAAAATAAATATTTCTTGGCTATTGTACGCCAGTGTGTCTCTCGCATGAAAAATTTATTAGAGAATAAGCGAAGTTTTAAGGAGACCATCATCACTGTGTTTTTTTATTATTAATTTCAAAATTGATCTTTTTTCTATTAACTCTTTGCAGTCCAAAAAATAATTAGATGCAAAATTAGTCACCTAATACAAAATTTTTTTAATGATATGAAAAATAAATATACATAATTCATTGGAGTTGAATTTCTTTGAAAAATTAATCTGCAACTCTTCACCATTATGTAGGCATTTTTAACAATTCAATTTGAAAAATAAATAAAACGTCAAAATGATGCGCATATGTGAACTCGACATCAGAGTGCAAAGGGTTAAAATACAACAATAAAAAAACCTGCAGTTAGACATCTTAAGATAGGTGATCACTTTGAAAAGTCTTTTTTTTAGATATCAAATATAATTTTATTCAATACTTTTAATTTCGAAAAAAATTATAGCGAGAAATGTTCGGAAGTATCAAGTTCGACTTAAAATACAGAAAAAGCAATCTTTTCATTTAAAAAAAAATTTCAGATGCTTTCAAGCTTTATAAATTTTTTTAAAAAAATTGAAGCTTTCCCAATATTTTTTACTATAGCACTGCTATGTAAAAAACGATGAGAAATACTGTATATTTTTGAATCCAGATATTACGCTGTATATTTCTTTTAACCAAGGTCATGAACAAAGTAGATGATGAACTTCAAAACAGAAAGATTTGGCTTTATACCTTTTATTAGCTAAAAGACATCCAATTTTTATCGCCAAATTTGCAAAAATATTTTTTGTCTTCAAACTGGTATATTTATGTTTGATGGTTTTTTTAAAAAAATTCTATTTTACACAAAAATTCAAGAAGCGAAAAGTTTATGTTTTTTTTTAAATGTCCAATTTATTGCAACTAAATATCCTACATCCCTTATTTACCGGATGTATTAGCTAGTAAACTTATTTAATAAATTACAGAAGAAATATGAGATATAAATAGAGATATTCAATCAAATTATTTGAAAAAATATGTTTATCATATTGATTAAAAATGAAGTTATTAAAGTGAAGTTATTATTATTTTCAAAATTTACCATTTTCTGCTTACTTGGATGCATTGACAATCTTTTTATAGGTATTTTGCTGAAATATCAATTAATCAGCATAAAGATTAACATTATATTTTATCGAAACGAAGACTGTGAAGGAAAACAACGCACTTTCTTTCAACCGAATGCAAAAAAAAAAATAATGAATTGGCCGGGAATAGAATACGATAATATTGATTTTTTCTGGGAAAAAAGGTCATTAATTTTTAATAACAATTTCTTTTTCACTCTTATTTTCTGAAATATGATGTATACCACGATAAAATGTAGTTATCGTCAACATGCCTACATTGGAGATATTTAAGTTACTTTTAATGCTATAAAACCTCCTCCTTCTAGAAAATATAATTTTAAAGTTCCGACTATCAATGAATACGATAATTAAAAAAGAATAACAACTTAGATAAACAAGTAAAAAAAAATTAAGTCAATTCCTGCTTAGGTCAACAAAGAAATTTTTTTATATTTGTTAAATAATTGCAATTAATATAAATAATTAATCAAAAAATTATTAATTTTCACAAGAATTGAACTCCAATTCATCACTTTACGAGAAAAATACTGATATCCTCGCATTTTACCGATTGAGTTACTACCTGTTGATTTCAATTTTCATTACAAACTACTAAAACTCTATTTAAAGTAATAAAGATTAATTTCATTTAATTAAAGAATTAATATTTGAAAAAACTATATTAGCATTGTCATCCACAACAAATTTTTAAAAAGATGTATTTGAACTTGAGTGGATGAATAAAAACATTTTACTAATGATTGAAAATTTGAACAAGATTCATAAATATATGTGTCGGGAGACTGTGAACTAATAGCAGGAATTGAATAAAGTACCAGACGGATTTTATTCCAATTTTATAAATTTATTTCCAATTTCCGATAAAATACGACGAAGAAAAATATGTATTTGTTCATCCGTACGTATTCAGTGCAATGATCCAAAATTGTGACCTATATAGACAAATCGTCAATTATACAAATTACAAGATTTGTAGAATTATTTTAAGTCTGTCTTCAATTATATTGTTGGTGTTGATATTACTTATGGCACTTGCCATGGATAAGTCCCACTGATACAGCAGCAGATTTTAAGCCGGAGATATGTGTCTATTGTTTTACAAGTGGCGCCACCTAGGGCCAAAATTACGACTTAGCTATACACACTTCACAACCCTTTTTAGGGGGCGGACTACATTCATGCAAATCATTCATACATCTCAGATCGTAGTTTAGACCTGGAACAGAGAACGATCATCTCTGACCCAGGTCCCCCAGTGATATTACTCTCGATATGGAGGACTTTGAGGCCACGAATAGATTTTACGAGCGCTAATCGCCATACACTCGGGGAATATTTCGGCCGGTGAGCTTCGAACCCATAACTTAAGGAGTACGAGTCCAACGCTCTACCAACCAGGCCATCCCGGCCCCCTTGTGAGTAATTATCTCATATTACAGAAAATGAAAGAATTATTCAAAATTATACTTGCACAATAAGCATGATCCTTCATGCATATTCATTCATCCATCCACAGATCGTAATTTAGATCCGGAACAGAGAAAGATCACCTCTGACCCAGTAACCCTAGTAGTACTACTCACGACATGGAAGACTTAGCGCGAACGACAGATTTAACGAGTGCCAGTCGCCACACACTCGCATATTGTTGATATAGATATCATAAACTAAAGAGAATAGTTAGCTCGAAACTTCTCACATACTTTCCAATTTAGATATAACCCACCTTCCGCAGCTTCAAAATTAACAACTTTAGATTAGGTCCTGAATACGATGTTGAATAATAGCTACGAAAAATAAATCTTTGAAATGATTCTGCATTTTTAATTAAACTAATATTCGAATACGAATTATGTTCTTTTTCCCGATATAATGATACCGAAATCGAACACTGAATTACAGCTGTAATTACAGTAGCAAGATTACATACCAAATTTCATTGAGTTAGGTCATCTAGCTTGAATGCATGCGAAAGTATAAACCATCAACCGGTCAATATTTAGATACATTGTTCTCAAAATTTGATAGGCTTCGACATTTTAGATGCTAAATCTGTGTGCCAAATTTTTATCAATCTATCTTTTTTCACATTGTAGTTATCAAAACCACTTCTACTTGAACGGTGGAACGACTTACACTGAATGAAATAAGTTAAAAATTTGAAATCTACATATTTAGTCTAAAGTCCATAAATCCCATTTTATCCGTCTAACTCAAAGCATTTTTGAGCTATCCTATTCATCCATATAAAAATTCGCAAATCTTTAGAATCTTAGAAACTTTAGAAACTTAGTATCTTTAGAAATCAAAATTCTTTATCTATATTATCAAATGATAAAGTAAAAACTTAAAGTTATTGACATTTTCTTTATAACAAAGCTACAGCTACTGGTAAAAGCCATTGCTGCTACCTATCTAAGCAAAACCACTTAACCTTGAGTTATATTCATAAAAGAGCAAACTATCTGTCTATTTACTGGTATGTATGTGAATAGGATATATAAAAGAATAACCAGCACGAGAAATAATTTGTAGTAGAAATTTTTTACAAGTTGTTGTAAATGGCAAAATAATGGGTATTAATCAAATTTGGTATGAAATCTGTCAAAATGTTGATCTTTCGCAGATTTGTTCTGTATTAAGCATAACAGAATGCATGCCAACGAAAGGTCTACTTATTAACCCATTCACTGTCAAACACGACTATATTCGGGGTTGGCAGGGTGTTACCCATTGCCACCACGAATATACTCGTGATACTTTCTCTATATTATAACATACAACTTGTCAAACTTGCACACTTTTTATGGCCACAAACATAAATATACAAGAGTAAAAACTTGAAGAAAAGCTACAAATAAATTGTCGAAAAAATATACTTTATTTAACTCATTTGCTGCCAAGCCTAATTTAACTGCCGTTTATTTAACTTAAACGGATTCATTTTTTCAGATTTTTTTCTCAGGCAAAAGTGTTGTGGTTCACTTACATCTATATTTTAGTTACTTTACATGATATTTAGTATGAGTAAACATACTTAATTTTATTTTCTGTACTTTTACAATATGGATGGCGAAGTATGGCCAAGATTGGCCCTTGTGCCAAAAAAACCAAATCAACCAACCAGCCAAGCCTAAATTGTATGAGATTATTCCTATTACCAAACACGAGTATACTCGTGTTTGATTTTTATACATGTAAATGATTATTCAGGACAAAATATGTGCATTTATTTTGAAATAATAAAACTTGGGTAAACAATAACACTCAAAACAGGAATGGGAATAACTTCATACAATTTAAGTTTAACTGCGAATGGGTTAACAGCAGTCATTTGAATATTAGTATATTATGTTGATTTTCGAAGGTGTGAGATATTCGTAAAACATATATTTCGGAAATTTGTTCCGCACAAAAGAACTAAATTGAAGATGTTGACCTTTTGCAGATTTGTTCTATATTAAGTATAACAGATCCGCAAAAGGTCTACATATTAAACAGCAGTCATTTGAATATTAGTATATTAAATGATGTTGGTTTTCGAAAGTGTGAGATATTTGTGAAACCTATACTTCGGAAATTTGGTTCACGCAGAAGAACTAAACTGAAGAAGTTCGAGTCATCAAATCATGACAAAACTCAAAACAAAGCAAAATGTTAATTGTGGCACAAGGAAAAGTTTAAATTTCATGAAATCCACTAGAGGAAATTGCGGCTTACCCAAATCCCGACGCCTTTTGACACGGCGCAAAGAGTGCTGACATTTCAGCGCAAGCGATTTCCTTTACTGCTGCAGTTCACACAGTACTGCAGAGGAAAGCGCGCCAAATCCTTTCAAAATATCGTCTGCAGGATCGAGCGGATATTTTAATTAGTCTCTGCATCAAAGTAACCGGGCTTCAAATTGTATTTCCACTCGCTTAGAATAAAATCTGAATTTTCGATGAGGCGGCTGGATTTTCGACTCGGTGATCAAAGTCCGAAGGAGATTCGAATTTTAATCGCTCCGTTTGAAGTTGCGACAGGAGGATATGGAAAAAAAATTATAATAACTCTAATGAACTGTGAGTTAAAACAGAAATTTAGCTGAAAATTCATTACAGCCTCAGCAATTTTTTTTCCGCCGCATAATTACAAGTGCTGGAATTTTCAATAAGAATTAAATTTATCTTGCTGTTTCATCTCTTACGATCATTTTAATGTTTACAGTGCGATTATTTTCCTTAATATTTTGTTAACTATTACATTAACGCTTTTGGAACTTAAGATAAGCAAAAACTAATAAAATAATAAACTCAAATATGAACGTCATGATCTTTGCTTTAAAAATAATGTTCAAATTCTACTTATCAATAACAAAAAAAATAAAGATTAAAAGACAATTTCTGTATGGTTTTCTGGTTTGAAATGAAATAAAATGAAATTCGTTTGGTGCATTTCTTTTCATTATCTTTGACTTGTTGACTCCTTTAATTTTTTTATTAAAAGTTGTTTTTCACATTAAATTGGCATTTTTCTCTTTGCTTGTCGTTGTTATATTTTTACTCATTACCTTAATTAAGCTTTTTTCTCGTTGAAATGGTACAATTCCGAATTAAAAAAATAAAATTTTATGACGAAAAGAAATCTCTCCATGACAAAATGCCTGAGTTCATTTGTTTCCACAATTGGATCTCATTTTCTACTTTTTGTCTCAGAAGAGTTTTGTATTAGTCTTTCTGTCAGAAACATCTGCCTCTCGCTAATTTCGCTGCTCAGATAAATTATCTTAAGTAAACATTCTTCAAACGAATTCCTTATTCTCAAGATAATTACAATATAAAAAAGGTCAATTACTGGGAAACTTAGCTAATTCGAAAATTTTTGTTCCGAATTAGTCCATTTTTTTAATTTCCAAGAATACTTTAAAATTCCTATGAACATATTATTCGTTCGCATATGTATGCTACATACAATTTCATTTTAAAAGTCATGTCGCATTGTACTAAGCAATACTAAAATGCATTTAATATAAGTATTTGATATTGTGGTCTGTTGTAAAATATCTTCTAACCATGGTTTCTACAAATATAAAATAATAAAATACACGAGTATTACAACACTGTGATTTTTGGTTAGCCACTTCACATAGAATAACGTCTCTGACACGCGCATCGAAGTATTGAATTATTAATTTTAAACCTGCAATTAAGTGAAAGCATTCAGTAATTTAGAATGACTGTGAATCATTTAGAAACTTTCCATTATCTTAAAACTCGTTACATTATTATAGGAATTAAAATAACAATAAATGTTTAATATTGGATGTGTCATCTAATTAGGAAGTTAAATAAATTCGTATGCCAAGAGGTTAATATGAAATTGATTGAAATGCAATAGCAATTTTATTTAAAGATAAAAATTCGAATTAAGTGAAAATTACAAATTTAATACACTTTAAAAAATTGTCAAAATGATAAGATGGCTTGATTTTTAATATTTGATAACATTTATAAACAATACATAATTAAAAATTATACAGTAGTTTTTATCAAAAGCGATAATTATTAAAAATAAGATAATAATTTTAAAAACATTGATTTCAATAAATACTTTTAATAAAGTATATACAAAACTTTAAATAAAGTAATTAGTCAATAAAAATTGTATAATTGATTTGTAATAAGTTGATTCTTTTTAATAATTCGAAGAATTTAGTGAATTTTTTTTGATAGAAAAGAAATAATTCAGAAATAATAATTAGGGTACAAAAAAACTTATTCTCTTAAATATATAGTATAGTCGTATCTTACTTTTCTGAGGAAAAATAAGTTACAGTGAGATATGTAAGTGACAGCAAATAAGCTAAATGCTAACAAAAAATAAATAAAACAATTTATCCAAATCATATATTATATAATATGTCTCCAGTTAAAGTATATACAAATTCAATAATGTGTTAAATAATTTTAAAGTATATTCTGCCCATAATGATTTAAAATTTCAAATAACAAAAACTCGGATAAACGATTACATATAGGATTGAAAGAATAAGTACAGAATTAAAGAAGATAAAAGAAACTTGAAATTTAATTCATTTCCCCTCAAAATAAAACAGTAACTCGTATTCTTTATCTTTACAATTTTTTTAAATATCAACATAGATTTCTTAAGATGAACCCTTTGCAGTCCGAAAAATTATTAGATGCAAAATTATCCGCCTAATATAAAGATTTGCTTGTTGCTATGAAAAATAAATATAAATAATTCTTTTAGGTAGAATTTCTTTGAAAAAATAATCTACATCTCTTAACCATTAGGTAAAAGCTTTTGACAATTAAATTTGAAAAATAAATAAATAAAACGTCAAAATGATGCACAGTCTTGAATGTCGAGTCACACTCGAAATAGGACCGCAAAGGGTTGATTTTCTTTCAAGCAAATACTGTTTACTGGTTGTTTCAAGTAATAAAAAATAATTTAGATAAATACCTGTTATGCGATCCTCTACTTTTTGGCGAGTTACTTAGTTTTGGGTGACATTGTCCGATTTCATTAGCTATATATTATATATTTCATACCTATTAAAATTATTGATTGCTTTTAATCATTCGTACACTGATTCCTCATTAGCATTTTCACATCCATTTATGGCATCTAGAGTATACAAATCTGTATTCAGTTTTTCAATAAACCCATTTTTCAAAATCAAGAAATCCCTCAACAACTTTTCACTTGAAAAACAATAAATTATCTTGTTTTAGGTTTGCTGCATAAACTTTCACGATGCTCATAATTGGCGAGAAATCGCCAAATCAAACTGTATTTCAGCGTTTTTATCATATTTTGAAATAATTTTTTTAAAAAATAGTATTCACCAGTGTAATGACCATTGGAAAATGAATTCAAACTAAGAATTGAGACAAATTATTTTCAAAATTAATTTTTACAGCTTTTTAAAATGAGCATTAAGATATCATTTGAAATCGTAGAATAATACTGTTGGAATAATTTTGAAAATATTTAATTTTCGAATTCCAGTTAATAACACACACACACACACACACGCACACGCACACACACTAAGAGACATTTTTTGACGACCTCGTTCCTCTTCCCCCAATTCGAACTTTTCAAAAATAAAGTAAATATTGACCTGAATATTTTACCAGTTAATCCCTTATATGTAACATGTATAAAATTTCGTTCGATTCTAATTTAAACAGGTGAAAATATTTATCCAAATGTGCACTGTCAAAATTTGCCCTTGATCTAAATAAATTATCACTACTTTTTATAGCTACTTTTATAAGAATAAAAAGATTCTTATAAAAGAAAGAAGACGAGTCTCTTTCATAATTACAGTTTTTAAAATTATTAACCTTTCTGGTTTACAATTTTCAACTAAAAAAGGCTTTCTAACGGATCTAATCTAATCGGATGCAAGCTTAAAGCCCTGTTTTGGAATGCCAGAGCAATTTAAATAAATAAAATTTATGTTACACATTTTTCCTCAGAAAAGTAAAATATGACTATTCTATATATTTAAGTGATCATAAGAGAATAAAAATTTTATACCCTTATTATTATTTCTGAATTATTTCTTTTCTTTAAAAAAAGAATTAGCTAAATTTTTACATTTTTTTAAATCAGCATATTACAAATCCATTATATAATTTTTATTGACTAATTATTTTACTTAAATGTTTGCATATACTTTATTAAAAGTATTTATTGAAGTCAGTGTTTTATCATAAAATATTATCCCGAAATTAATCGCTTTTGATTAAAATTACTGTTTATTTTTTAATTATGCATTGTTTATTAATGCTGTTAAATATTAAAGATCAAGTTTTAATATCATTTTTGGCAATTTTTTTTAATTGTATTCATTTCTAAAATTTTTCCTTAATTCTAATGTTTTTTTTTTTTGTCCTTTAAACAAAATTGCCATTGCCTTTCTGTCAATTTCATATTAAACAAAATTCATTATATTTGCTTCTCTAGTTAAAAATTGATTTTGTTTTAATATTTTGATCCCAAACTAAATGAAAAACACTCATAATGAAAATAAGTTTTTATATAACATAATAAGAATATCTGAATGCATTTATTACAACATTTAATTCTCATTTCGTACTTTTTGTGAAATATTTCATAATGGCGTTATTGCCAGTAACATCTGCCAAAACTAATTTTGCTCTCTTAATAAATCATCTTGCATAAACATACATTGAATTAATTACTTTCTTCCTGCATATTTAGATGTAAAAAATTCATGAAGCGAGTGTTCTTTCTGTTCTTAATTGCAATCTTATTAAATCTTTTCTTGGGTTTACTTTATAACATTTCACTTGTTATTATAAAGTGTAAATACCGTGATGATCTGTGACTAAGGTGAATAACAATATAATGCGATAATTCTTAAAGCTTCCAGATTAAAAATAGGTTTCAAATTTCCTTACCAGCTTTAATGGATGTCGAATAAAAAAAATAATAAAATGTCTCGCTTGTTTAAAATAATCGTTTGTCAAAAAGAAAAAAAAAAGGAAATAAAAAAAACTCTAAAAAATGTTTTTTTTATAAAAGAAAATATTACTTTCTCTTTTGACATTATTACTTTTTTTTATCATTTCATGTTATTTTTTTTCATATATTAATTTTCTGTTAGTTTTGTGTTTAGCTAAGAGATGATATTTTTTAACCTATTGGCTTAGAAAATTATTATAACTATTGGATTATTTAAACTTCTAATTAGAGTCTTATAAGATTAATATTTTCTTTAAAATATTTATTGTTATTTCGACAAATTTTAAAAATAAAAAGCAGAAGACACTTTAAACAGATTTTTTTTGGATTAATGAAACATTTAATAATTAAATTTATGATTGAAGCGTATTATTACAATTTAATTTACAACTATTAATGCACACAGTTTGGCCTTTTTCATGTTTATTGGGAGACTGAAAAGAAGAAATGGCTCAATGCTAGATATAATTAAAATTGTTAATTTAATCATTTCATTTTTTTGTTGTATGGAAATATTTATTACGTTACTTTATATCTAGTATTAAAGAAAAAAAAAGTATTTTTGTTTCTTTGCTGTTGTTTTATAGGACAGATAGTTTGACTTAGAAATAGCATATTTAGCACACTTATAGTTTCCAATATTGGAGTTTTATATGTAGCAATTCCCTTTTAAATTTTAATAATTAAAAATATAAATGAGATTTTGATTCTGTTCTGTAATAAACAAAAACATCATAAATGTAAACATATTTTTACACTATTTAGGAATATAACTTTTTTTAATTGAACTATTTAATTATGGTGTGATTTTTTTAAAACTAAATTTATCAATTATATATATATATATATATATATATATATCCTTTGTTTTTATGTATGAAATTCTAGTTGGTATCACTGTTTCAAATAGTATTCAACCGTATGATTTTCATTATTTTTTAAACCTAAGTAAGAAAGATTCTACCAATTCTCTAGGCAATTTATAAGCGGCATCAAAGAAAGAGATTTTATTGTCTTGAATAAAAATATAAAATTGAAATAAATATTTAAGTTTTTTATGTATCATGATGTCGTGAAGCTATACTTTATTACGCTAATAGAATCTCTAAGGAAACAAAAAAAGTAATTTAAAACCATTTATTACTTTAAGGTCTGTTTCTGATCGAACTGATGCTTAAAAATTGTTTGAGGTAGCCAATAATAATTCGAAGTCGTTTATTTTTTAAAAAATTCATTTCAGGTGAAGCTACTTGGGATGTCTAAATTCAAATTAATCAACTGATTCCAAAGTTCTGAAAGTAGTTCGATAAATTATTTTAATCCAAAACATAAGACAAAATTTCAAGATTTCAGCCATAGACATGCGTAAAAAAATAACAGGCCATAAAATTCCATTTCTTAAAATCATAAAATAATTCAAATATAATAAAAATTATTAAACTTGACAAAGCACCAAACGATAAAAACAGATGTGGCGGCAAGAATTTGCCGACGGTGAGGCAAGACAAATCCGCACAATATCTCACATTTGGCTTTAAAATAACTCAAAATAGTTAATTTTACATTTAGTTAAAGAAAATCAAGTATTATTTAGATTCTTTTTTTTTACTATTCAGATACTAGACCTTCCTTTCATTATGCATTGTACATTTGTAAAAAAAAAGTTCTTATGCGATATCTCATTCACTTGTAGGATATATTGCCAAAATAAGTACAAATTATAAGTTAAATGAACAACTATTTAATCAAATATCGGAAATCTGCAGACTTCTTTGACATTGAGTTTATAGTCGATTGATCAAAAATTGTAAATAAATGAGCTCATCACCTTTGTACGTTATATTGTCAAAAGTAGTTCAGATTATAAGCCGAATGACGGCATTTGAATCAGATGTCTGAAAATCTGCTTAACATAGGTCTTCGACATCCATTATTTTCTATTTTTTAGGTCTATCAAAAATTGTCTATGAAAATACGGCACATTATTGATCTACCACCCTATCGAATATCGTGCCAAATATAGTCTAAACCATTTAACCATTACTTGGATATTTCGATTGTTTACAATATATTAATTTCAAGGAGGTTTTTAAATAATCATGTTCGATAATGCGCAGCTCTCTGCAACCATCCTGAAATGGTGAACATTTTTGCCGTCGAAATTCTAAATATCTTCCTGACAGGGGGGGGGGCAATCGCCCCCTAGCCCTCCTGCTATCGCCGCCTCTGGATAAAAACTAAATTTAAAAAATTAAAAATGGAGCGATTTTATAATTTTCAGTGTTTTTTGAAATTAGTTTCAACAATCTCGTTTCTTATTAATGTAATTCAATAAATGGCTTACTCTAAAACAATTTTTTTAAATCAAAAGCTTAAATTTTTTTAAAAAAAATTAAGCTTTAAATTTATTTATTTTTTATCATTTGAAATATATGGAATCTATCTCACGACAAAACTTATTCTTCCTGATTTGCGACAGAATTGGAAACAATATAGACCGTGGTTTGTAAATCAGTCGGTGGAACACGGAAAATCTCGTTTCTCGTTAATGTCATTCAATAAATGACTTACTCTAAAACTATTTTTTTAATCAAAAGCTTCAATTTAAAAAAATTAAGCTTTGAATTTATTTATCTTTTTCATTTGTAAAGATATGGAATTCATCTCAAGACAAAACTTATTCTTCCGGATTTGCAACAGAATTGGAAACAATATAGACCGCGGTTTGTAAATCAGTCGGTGGAACACGGACAATCCCGGATAGAAAGAATTCAAGAACCTACCCAAATTTTCGCACCTGCGGCTCTGAGGGAAAAAAGGCGGGAAAGAAAAAAAAAAAAAACATCAGGCATCGAACGAACGACGCTTTTCTCCGTTCAGCTAACACATTTTTCTTTTTTTCTTTTTCGCCTGCAGTTTCTTTTCTGTTCTTTTTGCAGACCGTGAAGCGGGGCAAGTGGAATGCCTAATCTTTTCCAAAGCTCTCCAATCGAAGGAAGATTTGGAATTCTGTGCCCAAAGATTCCGATTTCGCATAAATATTCCACCGGAATGGATCCCGTTGTTGCAAATATTGCATTTTTTTTGTCGTTCCGTCTCGACAGAGAGGAAGGGGGAATGTCGGATATTAAAAGATGGCGAAAAAAGTTAAGTTTGACAGTTTTGACATAAATGCGTTTCATTTTTGGCTGGTAAATAAAAATCGGCTCGAAAATTGCTTCACTTTTTTTCCTGTTGTGTCAAAAAAAGGATATATTTCACGTTTATGTCTTACGGGCTAAGTCAATAGTTAGTACCGATTGAAGGTCGCGATACGAACCTGTGACGCTAAGACCAGTAGCCGAGTAACATGACCATAATACAAAAGTCAACTTCCGTATCGTAGACGTTATCTGGCTTATGAAGCTAGCACCTCAGTGAGTCGGCTGAGTCGACGATTTTTATAGCGCCAAGCGTCATAGCGAATTGCTGCTTGCTATGCGTCAAATGAGTCTGACGACTTTGCTTTGCTTGCTTGCGTCCAGCGAGTTTTGACGACTTTTTTTTTGCTGCGGGTAGATGGCGTCACAACTGTTGCTAGGATTGCATTGTCAAGGTCATCAATGTACCGATTGAAGGTTGCGATACGAACCTGTGACGCTAAGGCCAGTAGCCGAGTAACATGACTATATTACAAAAGTCGATTTCCATATCGCAGATGTTACCTAGCTAATACCACAAGTTCATTGCTAAAATCAGATTAACACAAAAATAGATCTGTTCTTAAAACTCACTCAAACATATTTCGTTCATTAAAATGACGAAAAAAAAACTTAAAGACAAAAATAATGCAGATTTAATTTTTTTCATAATAACCCTTTACTGAAAAAAATTATAAAGCGTTGAAAAAAATAGTTTCATGGAGGAAATAGCTTTATTTAATTATCAATAAGACGTATTAAAAGAAAAAAAAAGAAAAAGTTTTATATTTTGGCTTTTTTTAAAGGAATGGCTCGTATATAATATATATGGGCTCGTATATAATATAAAAAAAAGTTGAAAAACGGAAAAATTATGATCCGTCGTGAACGATGAGTATATCGACTCCATGAAAATACTTTTTCTTAATGTCAAAAAGTACTCATGTTTTATCGTTTTTTGAAAATGAATCATTCGCACTTCAATTCTGCTTTTTCACCCACTCGCACAAAAGTGAGGTTATTTCGAAATGCCATAAGAATCATAGACAGTTTTTCTGCGTTTTATTATTACTAAATATATATTTGATGGATTAAAATAGTTTGAATTATTTTATAATACTTAATTTGGAAATAAAACTGAAACAAAGCTGCAATACCATATATGTCCCATACGAGATAAAGGGATATTAATTTAAATTCTACTTTCCCACAGCCACCCCCCAAAAAAGAATTATTTTAAAATAATTTCGCATTATTTTTAAATAAAAATTTTAGAAAAATTGACGAGAGGTATATCGGTGCTATATTTAATTTTTTAAGTTCAAACAGTGTGTATTATAGAATGCTAATACACATATACTTCTTCATTATCAGAAAAGATAAAAACACTCAAATTTTGTTATACCTATCAATTTTTCTAAACTTTTAAAGTTTATAATCTGTCAACAAGTTTAAATGTTACCAAAATGTTCGCACAATTCGATGAACATCACTTTAATCAATAAAATTAAACCGTTAACAATTTTGTTTATCTTTATTATCAAATTGCATGGCAGGTTTAGTTTCTGGTAAAGCTTTATTTTTGGAACTTAACCCTTCTTTGCATGATTTTTTCTTTTTTTTAAAAAAAATCAGGGTGATGTAATTAATGCTCTAGATTAAAGGAAAAATATTTAAACAAATCTTGGTGTAAATAAAAATATGTATTATGTAAAAAACAATATGATGGAAATTTACATCATCGTGCATTGTCACATATTTAGCTCAGTACTAAATAAATAAAAAAAATATTCTTTACTAAATCTTCTTTATTCTGCATGATAATTTAATTAATTAATAATTATTAATAATAAATTAATTTCCATAAAACAATTTAAAATCTCGCTCATTTCTTCCAGTCACAACAAACAGCGGAATGACAAGTTGTAGGCCTGGTAATTGACAGTGACGTTTGCTATTTTTTGACAACTGCGTTTTTTTGTACGCAATAGTCGCTTAAAAAGTTGCCAGCAACAACAAATTTACAGTACAAGGGTTTTGAGTACCGTTATTTGTTGACTAAATATTATGATGGAAATTTCCATCATCATGCAAAGAAGGGTTAAGTTAAAATTTAAAGATATTATTATAAACTTAATGTCATTATAATGGTAGTTAATGACTTCAATTGGTTTAATTAATTTTATTTTAGGTTTTAAAATACAATAATGAAATACATTTACGTCTCTGGAACAGAGCAATTAAAATGCTAAAAGCAATAATAAAATTGCAGAATAAGTTCTTATCGTGACTGGTGATATTTAAATTTTTTTATGAAAATGTTTGTCTCTTTCAAAATTCCATAAATTTTAATACTTTCGGTTAGAAACAAAACACCAAATCTTGCCAAAAGTTATTAATAAAGCAAAAGAGGCGAGCGAATCGCTATGGAAGAGGATAAGCCTTATCCAAGTAAAAACTCGAAAAGACAAATTGTCTTGCATCCTATTTGGTGGAATAGCCTTAGTTTTCCCCGAAAGTACTTACCCTGGGTGTCTTGGCATATTTCCCAGTTCTTGTGTCGCGTATGGAAGATATTTCCAGAAATTCAGTTTCCTGAAAAGAAACAAAGAGAGAGAGATTAAAAATGAGAATGACGTAGGATCTCACATATTCAATTAAAATATTTTTCGAGATTGAATAATTATTATCTTATGTGAAGTAGTTATATATTTTTGAAGGAAACTGCTCTTGTTAAAATGTTCGAGACCAGAAACAGTGTATATACATGAGCATTGATACACGGATTGTGAAAAAAGGAGATAACAATTTGGCCCCTCTGGTTACAGAAAAATTCCTCTCAAAAATTGGGAGGTAAACGTAGATGACTGCTTTACATCTAAATCACTATTTAGCAATATAAATTGTTGATGTTACAAACAGTCAAAATCAAGGCTTCAAAAATCACTTTCCCAGCCCTAATCTATAAAATACCGCAGTAATCAGAAAACTTTAAACACAAAAGTTGTCCGTTTTAATGAGGTTCTAATTTCGCTAATTAGATTTATTTTTCTATTTTCAATATTAAGGACGACCGGCTCTCAGGCTCAGAGGTAGCGCGTCTTCCTCGTGTTCTGGGAGTCCCGGTTCGGGCATGGTTATTCATTTTTGTGCTTTTTGTTAGATGGGTGACTGTGCCCCCCTGTAAAAAGATACTGTGCAAGCAAATGTAGTGAGTGTGTAGCTAAGTCGTACTCTTGGCCCTAATTGGCCCTACTTCAAAAACAAGAGACGCTCCTTTCGGCTTAAATCTGTTACTTTTTCAGCGGTGTGGCTTGTCCATAGGCACAAAATAACAATAACAACAACATATTAAGAAGGTTATAGGAAAGTGCCGGGATGGCCTGGTTAATAGAGAGTTGGACTCGTACTCCGTAGGTTACGGGTTCGAAGCTTACCGACCAAAAGATTCCCCGAGTGTGTGGCGATTGGCGCTCGTTCGTGGTTGCAAAGTCATCCATATCGAGAGAAATATCACTGGGTGTACTGGGTTGGAGGTGATCGTTCTCTGTTCCAGGTCTAAATTACAATCTGATATGTATGAATGAATTTGCCATGCCCGAACCGGGATTCGAGCCCGGGACTTCCAGAAAAACAGGAAGACGCACTACATCTGTGCCAGCAAGCCGGCTTTATATTTGTTACTTCAGAGAATGTAGTTTTCTAAAAATAATTTCCCTCTTTTACTATTTTTGAATCGTTAATTTATTATTTTGTCAGTTGCCATGCTGACATAGGGGTTGCGCGTATTCCCCGTGATCTGAGCATCCCGCGTTCGGGCATGGGTGCTGTTTTTCTCTGTTCTATCTGTGAGGTGTGTAAATCCCCCCCCACACTTAAATAAGGGGTTTGCAAACGAATGAGTGCCACATGAAGTAGCTGGTTCGTACTATTGACCTTAGTTGGCGCTACTGAAAAAACAGGATACGCTCACTCGGCTTAAATCGCTGACAGTCAGTTTACTTGTAAAGTGCGGTAAATCATAACAACTACATTATTTTGTCAAATACTTTTGTCATATAGAAATCAAGATCAGGCTATTACTTATAACATTCTGCAAATATCGAAATATTACTATACTTTTTAAAAAATTATTTTTGCTAAAAATTTCAGAACTTTAGCACATACTAAGAAGGTGAAATAGAGATTTGATATCAACATTTCATTTGATGAAAAAACCAAATGTTCAAAATAAAAATATATACATAAAGGAACATTATCTCCCCTTAGCATTTTTATATATTCAATGAAAATTGAAGTTTGAGTTTGACTTATTATATACAAAATGCTATACAGATACGTGAAACTTAGGGTTCACTTCGTTAATTTCTCGCTCAGAAATCAATCAAAATTTTGACTCATTTTTTTAAGGAAGTATAATATTTCATAAAAATAATTTTCACATGATTAAAAATTCAAAAGGCAGGCTTTATAATATATTAATTTTTATTTCACCATAACATTTTATATACTATAAATGTATTTTTATAAAGTATCTTAGGGCAATTTTGAAACAATTTTTTTTCTTATTTTATTTATTAAATTTATATTCAATAAAATTTTTTAAAAAAATTTAAAAAATATTTGAAATCAGATTTAGTAAGAAACATTATCACTTTGCAATATTTTGAATTAGATTCACCTTTATTATTTCATTTATTGTAAATTTTATGTTATAGCACAATTGTTGCTAATATTTTAGATCTAACCATAATGGCAACAATGGAAATTATTTTCCTATTTTGTCACAAAATGCATCCGATTTCATTTTCACAACGTATATCCTCCCCAGGGATGCACTCATAATTGAGATTGAGATGCTTCCTGTATGGGGGTTGGATCTCACCACACTTTTTGGTTATACGAATAGGTGGGGATTAGTTTCCTCCCATTGATGACGGGGCGTACTTCCTTCGGGGAGGGTTGTACCTTGGCCGGTGATGACTATTAAGTCGCTGTCCCACGACGCGTCAAGCCACGCATTCCCCCCTTTTACCTCTTTTGCGGTTTCTTGGGTTGCTTTGACGCCTGTGGACGCCTCCGAAGTTTTCCCGCAAGTTGTCGGCAAAGTGTCCAGGCGTAAAAGGACCCCAAGAAACCGCAAAAAAGATAAAACGGTGGAACGCGTGGCTCGTTGGAGATTCGACGTGTCGAGGGATCGCGGCTTTAGGCGTCAACCACAGATCCAGCCAATGTTGCTGTTGCGGCGGTCCAGTCATTCAGTTTAATGATTAATCCGAGTGCATTCGAGGTGGGTCGGAGTGTCTGTCTATGACTTCCCAAAATATATAAACACGACTTCTAATCCTCATTCATCTGCAAATTAGACTTAATAAAATACTTGAAATTAATAAAATAAGCTGCATTCCAATTTATTTAAAACGTCTATCGTAAAATTGATTAAATTTAGCTCTACATTAACTTTATACATCTTTTTACTGGAATTATGAAATACCTTAAGGTGCTACGGAAACTTATAAACTGTCAAACCTTAATCCGTTTTATACAATTGTCAAATAATACCCGGAACAGCCGGTAATTGCTCCGATGTAACCAATACTTCCCCCTTCAGGTACTTGTCTATGCCATAGACAAGCGTCTATATAAACGCACAAAAATAGACCTGATCGGGGCTTTATTAGACGCGACACGGGAAGTGAGAGGACGGAGCTAGGGGGGAGGGGGTAGCTCTAATTACCTTCGGTCGACTGCGTGGGCAGGGACGGGGCCAATCAGCTCAGCTGTAAAAGCCATCGATGGTTAAGTTGGTCCAATAATCCGATTCCAATGACAGCAGTTACTTTTAATGATGCTCTCGACGCAGTGGTACGGAGGGGGGACAGCACACAATAGAAGGATGAGTGTCATCATTAGCGGTGAAGGCCCTACCGATATTTTTAAAGAAACAATTAACGGATATCCATAAAGTATTCGTTTGAAAAATGACGTGACTCTGTACGAAATTTCTGGCGGGTAAGCCTTCTATAAAAGATTTGAAAGAAAATTGCGGGTGTATAGTTGTGTGGTGGTGGTGGACATTGTAAGTAAATTTCAGGAGAGGGGTATTTTTTTTCGCCGTACGGCATCAAATGTGAATTTTTTACATTGAAATTTAAAGATTATTTTGTAAAGTTATACCTAACTAATGACTATATTTTCCACAAAATTTTCTCCCATGCTAATAACGCTATTTTCCCAAAAACGACATACGAGGGCAAATCAAAAAGTCTTTGCGCCTATATTTTAGCCAAAACATGGCTGTGAATACAAAGCGAACATATACATTCCCAGCAGTGAAAGCTCCTTGAACCGTCCCAGCCGTATCTGCCTTTTGCTCCGATGAGCGGCGCTGCAATCAGTCATTTAAGATGGCGGTTGATCTTCAAACATACACAGCTTATGAGCAGCGAAGTGTTATTCGTTTTCTACGGAGCAAGGGATAAACACCCATAGCAATTCACAGGGAAATGTACCCCAAGTAAGGAGAAAAGTGTATTTCTCTGAGAAGTGTTCAATGGTGGTGTCGTGAGTCTCAAAAAGGTCGTAAAGACTTGCATGAGAAAGAGCATTCACTGGTAGAATCTGGAACACCCACCTTACAGTCCAGACCTTGCCCCTAGGGATTTTCCCGTTTTCGGTCCTCTGAAGAAGTTTCTGGCAGGACAGAGATTCACATGTAACGAAAATGCCGACGGTGTTTCCACAGACAGCAGGAAGAATTCTACCACAGGGAGATCTCTAATTTTGTGCTACGATGGGATAAATGTCTGAACCGGTGCGGTGACTGTGTGGAGAAATAATGTAAGGTACGTAGTACACTACGTATATTTGTAAATAGCTATATGTACCTGTTTTTTGCGAATAAAAAATAGGCGCAAATACTTTTTGATTTGCGCCTATCGTACATATCTGTAGGGCGATGTACTTCAGTAATTGTACCAAGGGTGTGGTTGCATATGCAAGTATATATCCAAGCTTCAAACAATCTACAGTCTATTTTCACAAATATATAAACAATTAAACACGTAGATAAACGGTTAAGATTTTACACAATTTATATGTCATGGTAAACTCCTACTTCGCTTCGTAAATACATCCAGCTACGCATTTTACCGCTCACGGCCAGCAAGACAAACACACAAGCCAAACAACCTTTAGAATCTGAAAGACAACATCTAAAAGCAACGGGTTCTGAAGTGCCACCTACATAATCTCTGATGCCGCAACAATACCATTGTCTTTACATGCTTTCGTACAATAGCTAAAAAATATATTTTTGGCATAAATTCAGCATTTTTGATGATCTACCATTTGACTCTTGGCGAGTGGTTTGGCGATTAAATCTTGGCATGAGACTAATAGTATCCGAAACTCTGTATTTTGGATGAGTTTTAATCAACCAACTGAAACCAAAATTTGACACAGAACTACACTTGCAATCACAAAAAACTGTACTAAAAATGTGATACATTTAGGTGATTGCCTTCATTATAAATGTTAACATTTAGTTAACATTAATATTAATCACATTTTTTCAATAAATTATAACATTTTGATGCTTCTGAAAGTGCAGGCCAAAAGACATTAAATCTCTTGTTAAATTGGCTCAAAATTTGATAGTCATGGAACAAAATTTCAACATTATAGATGTAGTTGTTACTTATGGCACTTGCCATAGACAAGCCCCCTGCTGATACAGCAGCAGATTTTAAGCCGAAATGAGTGTCTCTTGTTTTGAAGTAGCTCCAACTAAGACCAAGAGTACGACTTAGCTACACACTCATCACGGTCACTTTCACAACCCCTTTTTACAGGAGGGCACAGTCACACATTTCACAGATAACACACAGAGGAACAACCTTGGCCGAACCAGGACTCGAACCCAGGACTCCCAGAACACGATGAAGACGCGCTACCTCTGTACCAGAAACCCGGCACATTATAGAAGTTTAATCTTTATATCAAATTTTATCTATCTATCTCTGTTAGTTTTATAGCTATTGTATTAACTTATATTGAAATAGTCAAACACAAAAACTTCTGAAAATTTGGAAGAAATTCTACAGATTTGGTGCAAATACTATGTATTTGAATTATCCTTGTTACATAGAGAAAGATGGACAGACATTTTCTAAAAAAAGAATTTGAAACTTCTAGGAAATTCATCGTAGGAAATTCAAAACTTAGGAGATTCATCTCGCATTAGAATTTAATACTTTCTCTATACTACATTTACGAGAAGAAAAAATATCAAATCATAAATAAATTAAACTATGGCAAATTTTCAAAAAAAAAAATGAATTTATTCTATCATATTCAGAAACTAAAAAAAAAATCTACCTAAATTTTGAAGCTCCAGGCCAAAACATGGTGACTTTTTACATACAAAAAAAAATAGATGCCTAATTATAAATATATATATAATTGTGTCAGGATTTCTTTTAACTCTTTACCTACTGAATTATGTTGACATCAATTTTCCTAATTCATTTTTGCATCAGTATTGAAGTTTCCTTTCAGAATAATCCCAGAGAACCCAAGAGAAAAGTTTTAATTAATAGAAAAATCTTAATTTAATTATTAATTAAATATTTTTCATTTCTCTTTTAGCTTATATTAACTTCTTGCTATTTGGGTTACATTCTCCGTGTATTTTAAAATACCATTGGCAAAAATAGTCATATTACGAAAATATAATCCAGATTTAAATAGTACTTATAAGTACCGTCAGTAGATAAAGGGTTAATATCTAGGAAGCTTGGAGATGATGAATATCTTAAGTATAGGTACGTTCTGCTAGTTAACCCCTTACTATCTGATAAGATGACACCTTCTATTTTGAGAATATTTTCTTATTTTGATTCAAATGGAAATCCATCGAATACTTGACTTATCTTCGTATTGAGAGTCATTTTACTATTGAATTATAATTGTTATGAATGGTTTTTTTTTGTTTACAACTATCAAAATTCGATAAATCGATGCAAGTGCGGCATACGGGCAAAATAGTTAAGTGCGTAAAGAATATGTCTTAAAAAGCAATCCAAAAGTTTTTACTTATATTCGGCTTTGCTATTTACCTGGAATATCAAAACGATGCAACCTTTAGAAAATTGAATCAAACTCGAACCTATACAGTTGTTCTTAGTTCATTTACCTTGTCTTAGACTGGCTTTATTGCATTATCCATTTTATTCTGAACGTAAAAATTTTATACCATACATTATAGAGAAATAAACTCAGTTTAAAACTTTATCAGATTAATAAATCGAGTGAGAAATTCTGCTTTGGAATTACTCCCCCCAAACACACCTAAATTTTTTTTAAACTTTTTTGTGTACGTAGTATAGAGAAAGTATTTGATTTTAACGAATCTACCTCCTTTATATCTCCCTGAGTACGAAAAACGCATTTTTGATGTATGTCCGCCGGTCTATATCCAAGATCTCTAAATCACTTTGAACTACATTAAATTCAATATACGGTCTTTGCATCAAATTTGTAAATTCCTACTAAATTTTCAGCGAAATGCGTTCAAAGGAGGGCTGTCTGTCCAGCTGTTGGAATATAAGTTAACGTGATAACTAAAAAACGAAAAGAGCTATAAGAAAAAATTTCATTAAAGACAATTAAACCTTTGCACTGTATGTCTCAGCGTATGCGACATCAAATCGTATGTGTCATATTAAATTCAAGTGCAAAAGCTTAACACCTGCTATCTAGACACCTATCAAATTTCCAGCAAAATCTAACAAGGTATTGACCCTTGGTAAATTGGTACTTTTTGAAACATGTAAACGCAGTAACTCAAAAAAGACAATGGATTATAAATACGAAATTCAGCATGAGATTTTGGCTACGTAATTTTGTGTCAAATTTTAGTTTCAATTGGTTGATTAAAAAAGCACCTGAAACGAAAAATCGGTACTATTAACCGCATGCTAGAGATTAATCGGCAAAAACTCGCCAAAAATGACAGGATAGATTCAATAAAAATGCAGAACTCTCGCCAAAGGTTAATATTTCGGAGTTATCTTTCGCCAAAGCTCGCACGGGGTTCTTTGGAATAACACCTTTATAAGAGAGTATGCGAGAGAGTTTCGGAGAGACTGCTGGCTTAAGCATTGTTTTTACATAGGTAAAAGCAAGCGAATGAAATATTTGACTGAATAATGAATTTAATTTCTAATTATACTGCAGCTCATAAATAAAATTCCCATATATGATATTAAAAATCAATCTTAAAAATATGTTAAGTTAAGAGAAATAATCGCAAGTAAATAAAATTGCTACTAAATATTATTTTTATACTTTTTGTGACTTAGGGTACTTTACGAGCCCACTGATATTTATCTTTCAGCAATTTAAGCCGAGTGAGCGTCTCTTGTTTTTTTAATAACTAAGACCAAGAGTACGACGTAACTACTTCAGGCGTCACATTTACTAGCACTTTGTAAGGAGGTGGGGCAGATTCACACATCTCTCAGATAGAACACAGAAGAACAATTCAGTATCAATTGGGTCATTCAAATACTTAATAGTGTTAAAGGATATAAAGTATTGTTGTTGTTACTAATGGCACTTGCCATGGACAAACGAGCTGACGGTTGTCATTGATTTTAAGCCGAATGAGCGACTCTTGTTTTGAAAGAAGCGCCAACTAGGGTCAAGAGTACGACTTTTGAGATTCATCACATTCACTTGCATAGTCCCTTTTTGCAGGGGGCACAACCACTCACCTCACAGATAGTACACAGAAGAACAACCATGCCCGAATAGGAACTCGAACCTGTGACGCCCAGATCACGGAAAAGAAGCACTCCCCCTGTGACAGGATATAGGCCATATTTTCACATAAAATTGGCATTGGAAAGTTAATTTTTTAAAAAAATTATATGAAATTAGATTTTGTGCGATAATATACTTCAGAATTAATGAAGAAAACTTTTTAATCTTGATTTACTAAAAATCTAACAATATTTTGAAAACCCATCTTTAAGTAAGAATTTTTCTTACACGCTATAAGTCACATTTTGCATCAACTACCTGATAGTTTTCTTAACTACAATTGCGATTAATTATTAGTAATAATTTTCACAGTACACTATTTACATATATTAAACCAGGTCAAAGACCTTATCAATCCCAACTATGACTCAGAATAAATACACTGAATATGATTTAAATGGATTTTGAAGGCCGGAAATCATTTATTCAAATTTGTCATCAGCGCAATTAATATTTAAATTTCCAGTGAATTGTCTATTTATTCCCTAATAAGAAATCTAAACAGACAAACGAGATGCAAACGCATCCAATAATGAGGTAGGTGCATTCAGATTTTAGAGTTAATTCACTCGAAGTCGGATCCCCCGCGCGGAACGTTGTCATGATTCCACTCTTAAAGTGAATTGCTACTTTAATAATTAATATGCAGGGAAAGCGAGTTTAAAATGAATATTAGTTGACTTAACGAAGCATCCGAAAAGAGAAACTTAAAACTCGGATGCTGTTGTTAAGGGACTTTAAAATAATTAAGGAACACAGAGGTTTCCTCTTCCTTTTGTCGGCAGAGTAAACGAAATGTGTACATCTTTTAAATTTATTCCATTTGAAGTGAATGCGGAACCAAATACGAGTTCGTCCTGCTTTACATTATGGAACGGGTATACTTATTATTTCTCATGAAATGAAAATGAATTAAAACTGAACTGAATATGATAAGAAAGAACACTCCTAAATGTCCATTAAAAGTTTAGATTACAAATAAACCAGTTTGGATATTTTCAGATGTTAAATCTTCCGTCTTTCTATTTAATCTTTCTAAATCGTGGAGATTCGTCAAAATATTGTTACCTTTTTAGCGTAGCAGGTTCGGATTGAATGGACTTTATTTGAGGATAACACAAACAAATTTATTTACAGCTATATACAGGTATTTACAGGATGACTTGATAAAGTAAAACTTCAGATAAACACAATCCAGCAGTCAACAGTCACTTACAGCGTAAATGCAAGCCTTACGCACAATAAACACAGACTTCAAAACAGCTATCGTATAGCACAGCAAACAGTAAATCACAGCGAGCTCAATAACAAGCGAGAAAAGTAATCCGCTAGTCCAGTGAGGCGCTTCTCTTCCGAGAAAAAAAACTATTGAAACTACGGCAACCCTTCCCTTATATAGCCGAGCGAGCGAACGACGAGAAGTATGCGAGGCTTCGGAAAACACCGCGAACGATCCGGCGACGGCTAGAATATTCCCCTCGCCAAATCAACTCAGCTAGCACGAAGCTCCTCGTCAACCGTCGCCAACACTTTCTTTTTCGACGTGCTTTAGTAGCGCTCACCCGTTTGTAACAATATTGATTTCAAATTTTTCAGGATTGCAATACTTTCTTTGAAAAATGAGAAAACAAAAATACTCTTATGGATTCGGGGGTTCTTTTCAGTTTGTTGGTTGATTCCCCAAACAAAATCAACAGGTCCCATTAACAAACGACGACTTTTATTAGACACGAGGACAACAAATATATAGCCGAGACGTACACTGGCAATCCACAGCAGCACTGGCAATCCACAACAAAGAGTAGCCACACGAGGTAATCGGTAGTAATAACAACCAAAGAGGCCAGAAAAAATTCAGCAGAAGGTGGGAATCTACGTAGCTTCACTCTATGGTATCTCCAAACGTCTGAAATTCCCCACTGTCTTCTCACCTTAGCTTGTTGTAAGCCAGTCGAAATGTAAGCAAGTCGAATGAAAAACAAAAAGTACTTAATATGTTTCTATTTTTTTAATGCTATCTTTTCTACATATAAATGTATAGAGTCGAGATCCGATTCTATCGAAGAAAACATCGTGTAAGATGATCTGTTGCACGTTCAATCCGTCAGGGCCCAACGACTTCCCACTGGGGTGGTATGATGGGAAGAGGGGGAGCCAGATCAGGTGTCACCCTCGTCATTTGAATATCGTTCAAAATGGCGAGTTCCGTTCCAAAATAGTCCTAGTGTAGCCTACACTGAGACGTTAATATGACTAAACTAAACACATGTCAATGTACAGTCAATATAAAATGTATACTTCACATATGTAAAGTATATATAAAACATGGCGGTTTCCAGATATAGGGGTACCGTGTCTTCCCATTGATCTGGCCGTCCTGGGTTTCAGTCCGGTTCGGATATGGTTGTTCTTCTGTGTACTATCTGTAAAGTGTGTGAATGTGCCCCTCTGTGAAAAGGGGCTGTGTAAGCAAATGTGATGATCTAATATCAAAAGTCGTACTCTGGGCCCTAGTTAGCGCTACTACGAAGAGGAGACGCTGATTAAGCTTATGACGCTGATCGCTGACCACCTCAGCTAGCTTGTACACGGCAAGTGCCAAAAGAAACAACAACAACTACATTTATATTTACATACGATTATCATAGAGACAAAGCCATTCAATTCCTTTCAAATAATTTTAAATTTCTATGTGCATGAAACGACTCGTTCAAAGTAATAACTTGTGAAAGCATTCTTCAGCAATTCAACAACCGATTATTCGATGGTGTTGAGACATTAATTAATAATTTTATGTAATATTTTAGAGAAGGCTTTATATGGATATGATCAGTAAACATTGAAAATTTGGGCTTTGGATTCCTTTTAATTATTTTAATTTTCATAATGAATCCCAATTGATACAACAATTTTTTTAAATCTTTTCTTTTGATCTATCCATGTCTTAAAGTTGTATCTTTTACTCCTGGGATTACATATTATACAATTTTAGAAACAAACACTGTGAAAGAATATGAAACAATTAAATAAACAAGAATACTTTGAAAGCTCTCTATAATTACAAACTTGCAAAGCAAATTTCAATAGAATTTCCGAGGGTTAAGATGTAGATGAAGTCATTTAATAATGATTAACGAGAACCTTTTAGAAATGTTTCTTTGTCTTATGTTTGAAACAGTAATCCATCATATCGAGTCCCTAGTGAAAGTCTCATCTTTTTTTTTTCATGAATTCAACAACTTTAGTAGGGAAATGTAGCTGCAAATGAATAGGTTGGTATTGCTACTGAATGTACTCATGAATGGCATTTAGCTCGTTAAGTGTAACTTCTAAAAAATTTTTACCATGCAAGAAACTGACGTAGAAAACATCTCTTCTGACCCCTGATACATAGAAAACGTCACAAGAGAGTTTGACATTTACTGGAGGATAATCCTACAGCAAATGCGACGTTTACTTTATTGGTTGGGAACTTATGTACCACGCCTCCGAGCAAAGAGAAAAAAATATTTCCATAGAAAAATATTTCCAAACAAAATTCCATAAGAGCTCAGGGCTCCTCTACATCTGATGTAGAACAAACAGTTTCGTCCAAACAAGGATATTGTATATACTTAGTTTATTCTTGGATTTTATTGTAATGTATACAAAATTCCATAAGAGCTCAGGGCTCCCCTACATCTGATGTAGAGCAAACAGTTTCATCCAAACAAGGATATTGTATGTACTTAATTTATCCTTGGATTTCATTGTAATATATGAAATGGATCTAGATAAGTTACACTAAGTACGATAAGAACCTCCAGTAATAGAATTTAATACTTTTTGCTGTGTTTTAATATTTTTATTCCATCAAATCGTCAGCGATTCGTTAATTTCTGTTTGATAGTAGTTCTCTGTGTGATTGCATAAATATTTCCTTCTAATCAACTTCTGACGGTTGTATGGCAGAAATTAAAGGTTACTAAATTTTCAATGAAATATTTTGCATAATTTGATTAGCTTGGAGGGTTAATGCTGTAACTAAAGTTCAAATATCATTAAGTTCAAAAAGCAAAATATTTTTAAACTTTTAATTTAAACAGATATGTAACTCAAGTTATTTTAGACGCCTAATTCGTTTTATTTATTGTAATACGCATTTTCTTTAATTTTCTGTCTGGTATAATACAGAAAAGAGGGGAAGTTTTTAAAAATAAATGCACATTTGCTCCGTCAATGTTTAATTCTGAAATCAAAACTTAATTCTAGGTGCAAAAACATTGAAACATTTTAATAAAAATGTAAATTATACAGAAATCTATTTAAATTAGAAAAATAAATCGAATCTTGATATTTTGAATTTTTTCCGGGGTCGGCGAAGTATGAAATATTAGTAAAAACAACGAAAACGATTCGAATTTTGCTTCATAAAAGAAATACATTGTAGTTAAATATACTTAAGATATTTTAAAAATTAATTAAAATTAGAAAAATATTTGATGGTGAAAATTACTATCATTAAAATAATATATATATATATATATATTTAAAATTTAAGATAATATAAAAATCATTTTTGTTCCAATAATTTTGGAAGCTACTGAGAAGAAATACCAAAGTTTTAATTAATGTTGAACTAAATAAAACAATAATTAAAATATTTTTTTAAAAAATTCCAGGATACAGATTTTCACACTCAAAAGTATACCCGTACTATGTTCGGCTGTTCTAAATGAAATGGCATATATAACACTGTGGTGGATGCTATATAAGCCAGATAACATCCCTCGGACTGAAGTGTACTTTTGGCCCAACGGATATGTTACCCAGCTACTAACCATAAGATTAAAAATCGCTGGAAAATAATCAAAATCTTTCTAATGTGAGAATAACAAGATATGGCAGACATGTTCATTTTCCTAAAAGACTATACGAGAAAATTTGAGTGAAATATTGTAAAGTTTTTTTTCTCTATATACTATAATTTTTATGTAGCTGTCAATAAATTCATATTGTTCTTACTTGTATTAGCTTGTGCTTTTGATTGCATCCATATCTCAGTGAATTTCGTTTCCTTCGTCTCTAGGGGGATACTTTGTAGTGACTACAAATAATTGTAACCTATGGGCTGATCCTGGTCTAGTGCGACGTAACCAGAAACTATTCTCGCGCATCGTAATCTTAATCGTAAAGGAAATCAGAATAAAACCAGATATTAATATCCAATCAGCCAATCAATATTCTCTTCTCTTTCTCTGATCGTCGGCACGAGGCTAGGCTTAGATCGTTAGATATATATATATATATATACTGTTGTGTTTAATACCGAATGAATAAAATTATTTTTATAAGAATGTTCAGCGATTGGAGCCCAAAACATCAACCTTCCATTTCCACACTCAGCATGATCACTCCTATCCTTACAACATCAAAACACACATATACGATTATTCATTTTTATTAGTAGTAGTGATATTCATATAATAAATTATAAATTATACGTTAAAATAAATAATTTTGTTATTTATTCCCCATTTAACTCATGAACCTTAATAATTTAAAAGAGAAAACTAGTCATACCATATTATGTTCGTTAATTTTACGAACTTACTACGTATCCCATTCACGTAGAGTTTTAAATGAGTTCTATCTCAGCATAACCGTAATTTGGGATCTGTTTACTGTTTGCTTATATTATTTCGCGGCAATTTAAAATCACTGTAAATTTTAAACCACAGTAAAAGTCACTTTATTTAATGACTGTAAAAGACATAAAAAGGTAATTAAATGCAAAACAGGCACTGTCTTCCAAGACACCCTGATTTTAATTGTACTACTTAGGACGGGACATGGAAATAAAATGCCTAATGAAATATTTTAAAATTCTAGAAAACTGTTTTTCATTTTATGATAGTAATCATTTGATTAAGAAGTTTCTTCTATAAATTTTTTTGCATTGCGTGACAAATAGAATAGTTGGTTGGTTGGGATTTTCTTATTCTTATTTTGAGTTTACTCTTTTAACTATATCAAAAGTTTTCAATCGTTAATAAAATGCTTTTTATCCATCCACTTAAGTTCAAGAAAAAATTTTAAACTCGCATTGAATGATACTTGATGTTAATACAGTTTTTTCAAATATTAATTCATTAATTAAATTTAATTTTTTTTAATATTTTGAATAGAGTTTTATTCGTTTGTAGTGAAAACTGAAATCAACAGGAAAACAACACTTTCGTTTGAAAAATACTGAACATTTGCATCTTACCGATTGAGATACTACCTTTTGCTTTCAACTTTCATTACAATGTGCAAAAACTGTACTTAAAGTATTGAAAATTAATTTATTTTAATTAATGAATCAATACTTGAAAAACTATATTGACATCAAGTGTCATCCACTACAAGTTTAAAAAAATGTATTTGAACTCGAGTGGATGAATAAAAAGTATTTTATTGACGAATGAAAATTTGAGCAAGATATTTATTTAGGGAGAGCATGAACTAATAGTAAGAATTGAAAGAAATATATTTCTGGGATTCAGAGAGTCTGAAATATAGCACTGTGAAGATATGGAAGTAGAATCCTTTGAATACTATAATACCTTCTCCGTCACAGGGGTAGCGCGTCTGCCTCGTGTTCAGGAGGTCCCGGGTTCGAGTCCTGGTTCGGGCATGGTTGTTATTCTGTGGGCTATCTGTGAGATGTGTGAATGTGCCCCCCTGTAAAAAGGGGTTGTGCAAGCGAATGAGATGAGTGTGTAGCAAAAGTCGTACTCTTGGCCCTAGTTGGCGCTACTTGAAACAAGAGACGCTTCACTCGGCTTAAATCTGCTGCTGGGTCCAGCAGCGAGCTTGTCCATAGGCAAGTGCCATTAGAAACAACAACAACAACAATACCTTCTCCGTGATCGTTTCATATTGATGAAAGCCACCCTTAACTTTCATTATAATGCACAACAGAAAGCCGATTGTCACACCACAACGTTTAACAATGTCTTTTGAAAATTATCCTCGTTCTTATTAAAATAATTATCTGTTTGTAGGATAACGAGTTTATATGGGAATTAAAATATTTCTCACATTCTGTCATACAAAATAATTAAAAAAAACTATATTTAAAATTCAAACTGACTGGACGCTATTCACATGTGTATAAATATTCCACTGTTGATAAAAAAAATTACCATGTTTTACATAATCTACATACTGCTTTCAATTTTTGCCTAAAAACGACCAGGGACCTTTAAAATGACATTTTGCAATAATCACCTTAGCAGTTTGACATTTTACAAGCATTAAGAGCAACCCTACAGGAGATAACACACAGCATTTTAAAACGTTATATTAAATTTATGAATTAGGGGAGGTTAATATAATAAGCGGTAAATAACGTCAATGAAAAGTGTTGCAGGCACTCCAAATTTGTTCGAAAACGCTCCCATTTTTATTATTACTTACTATAACCTTTTTGATACAAACGTTGAGGTTAATCTTGAAACTTGAGTACGAAATATCAAAATTAACCGATATAATAATTTAAAACTACTGATTTTTTTAAAAAAAGTTTAAGTAATTTTGAGATATTACTTTGGTTAATTTTGCTATTTCGTAATCAAACTTAAAGATTAATCCTAATTTTTGTTTCAAAAGGGTTAGAGTTAAGTAATAATAAAAATTGGAGCGCTTTCGAACAAATTTGGAGGGCCTGGAACATTTTTCATTGACGTTATTTATCGCTAATATTATATTATACCAGCCGGTGACCGAGCTCCGCTCGGAGAAAACAGGTATCGAAGCTAACTCGAATATTTAAATTTTCAATTGTAATTTATCAAAACAATACATGCCATAAGAAAATTTGTGAAACCAGTGGTGAAAAGATAACCGGTCAAAGTGCACCATTGTAAACTATTCTAAACAAAGTTAGAGTTTGGAAAGGGAACTATTCTATACAAAGGTAAAGTTTGAAAAGTCATAGGAAATAAAATGTAATTGATAACAAAAAATTATACAATTAAAGAAATGGTACAAAGTGAGCAGTGTAAAGATTGAAGTGTGTTGAAGTTCAATATTTTTGACAAAAAATTATTTTATTAATATGTTGCCATCAGATTGACAAATCTCAAATTTAAAAAAAAAATTATTATTGCGCATTAAACATATAAAAATGCAATTTTCATCACGTTTCTGCATGAAATGAATATTGCTTTAAAATTTTGTGTGTTATTCTTAATGTCTGTAACATTTAAAAATACAAAGGTAAAAATTACAAAAAGTAATTTTAAATAGCCTTTATAGTGAAAAAAAAGTATCTTGCATTTTAGTAAAATAAAAAGCAGAAATTTTATTCTTTTCACTTTCTTACAAGTATTTTACGTTTACATCATAGCTTAGTGAAAGTAATGAGGGTATGCTCTAGACCTTCTTGCCTTTGAACGAATACATCTTACATGTAAATTTATAATTTTAAAAAAATATAATACAAAATGCCTTTCGTTTAACTCTTTGTGTTTTTTAGTTTTGCAATGATATATGTACTATACAGTCAACCTTTGACTTAAATATATTTTTTTCAAACTTGTATCTACAGTTATGGTGCGGAGAATGAATGGAAAAATTCCTCAGTGTAGATTATGACTTTCCTGAAAGAATGTATTCATTTTCACACGGACAGATAGACAAAATTTCGATAAAGAATATTTTTTCTCATGTTTAAACCATGCGCAAAATGTTATCTATCTTCTTAATTTATTTAGAATATAATATTACACGCGAATTACATTAGAATATTACATTAGAATATAATATATTGCTTTGCATGTAATTTGCTACTGTAATTTACACATTACGTATCAGACCGACGTTGCAATTTTAATCCTTCTAGTTCATTTTGTTTACTCTGGCAAACAGTTAGGGGGACAGAAATTCTAAAAATATTTGTTCTAATTTTTCAAAAAAAAGGTCTAAAATTGGGTAATTCATGAACTGAGTTAGGCCTTTATTAAATATCCTAGGATATCTGAATAACCATAATCATAAAAACATTGACGAAATCCGCAGTTTAATATCTAACGCCCATCATCCTAATTTTCCCTTAGGTGCATGCCGTCATCGGAATGGAGGTAACTCAGTTCAACATCAGTGCTATACCCAATTAGCGTTAATTAAGGTGCTATATTGTGGAGAGTTTTTTTTTACCTATGAGCTCATGGTACCTTCGATGGGAAAATAGGGATATTCATGGTAAATATATAATGTGCAATTACAATTCATTGAATTTTATATTAATTTAATGTAATTCATTAATTGTATATTCATTTAATGTAATTCATTAACTGTATATTCATTTAATTTAATTCACTGTTGTTGTTCTGCCAAATGGCACTTGTCATGGACAAGCCCGCTGCTGAACCCAGCAGCAGATTTAAGCCGAATGAAGCGTATTTGAGTAGCGCTAACTAGGGCCAAGAGTACGACTTTGCTACCCACTCACCACATTCGCTTGCACAACCCCTTTTTACAGGGGGCACATTCACACATCTCACAGATAGCAAACAGAAGAACAAACTTGCCCGAACCGGGACTCGAACCCGGGACCTCCAGAACACGAGGCAGACGCGCTACCTCTGTGCCAGCAAGCTGGCAATGTAATTCATTAATTGTATATTTATTTAATGTAATATACAATTCATGGTAAATATACAATGTACCGATATAATGTACAATTGTGACAGTGTTTATACATTCCATGCAATCGAAACCCTTTTCAAATTGCAAATATATTCCATGCATACTTACACAGCCATTTGTCATCTTCTTAGCAACCACACTGAGGAAATGGGGATATTCATCAAAAACTCGATGTCCGACATTTTCACAATTACAATATTTATTATTCTATGCTGCATGTAAGAGGATATAATAAATATTTATGGCAAAAGAAGCTTATTTGGAGTCCCAGATCTATTCAGTGCGAACTTAGAGCGATTTATCATCCATGAAGTAACCTCCTTTGGGGGAAAAAGGGAGATTCATCAAAAACTCCATATCTGATATTTTCAGGATTGCAATGTTTATTGCTCTATAGAGCATGTAGTAAAAGATAATAAACTGTCATCGAGCCGCATCACAAATCATAGATCAAACTAAAACTATGCAAAAGATAAGTGCAGCTGTTTGAAGCTGTTAAAAAAATAATAACTGATCTAAATTAATCGTCATTACCTTTCCCTCACAATGAATGGTACCCACCGGCCATATGGCTTATTGCACTCCACAGAAACGGAGTGCAAAATTTACTCTGAGCAGAGAAAAGAATGCTATTACCATTGACAAGCGGATTTAATGCGACCTGCTCGCGGAGAGATTTTATGACACTTTTACAACATCGTGTAAGACTGGAATGGCACTATTAGTTGGCGCAATATAATTTTTATGACCTTTTGCTTTGGCGGAATAAGCTCTGTTGTTAATACTGATAAGGTTATGCCTGCGTTGGAAGGCGGCTTTTTACATCGCAAAGCAATAATAATTAAACTCACCGCCAAACCCATGGGCTGTTTTAATATACTAGTTAGCTGGGAGTTGATTTCTGCCAGATTTTGCTCTCGTTCATACCGAAATTTACAGCCTCCATTTTGTCGACAAAGGAATATTAGTAGTTTCAGAACTAGTTTATTTTCACTTTATTGTTAGGGGTTGGAATACATAAAAATGATGGACGTCCTCTTTTAATTGCGTCGAAGTTTTTCCTTCTCTATAGAGTCGGTAAAAGGTGCATATTTCAAAATATGAGACTTTTTCAATTAAAACGATGTGGTGCGAATACTTATTTTTAGAGCCAAATTGGCTTTTAAATTATGGATCACGATATTATGACATATTTAGCAGCAACCATTAAAAAGACTTGTTTTTTTAAACAATGAATCGATTTTCCTTTCTGTTAAATAATGTTAATATCTGATCTTCTGAAACCCTCCGAGCCGTCATAAGAGAGTTAATGACGTTTAAGTGATGCATATCCCATGATGAAATTATTTCTCATTTTACAGAGGAAAATATCCGAATAAAAGTTGTGTAAATTTAATTTCATTAGTTTTTTTTTTATTTTGAAAGTATAAGATATTTATTTCGGGAAATTTCAATGCCTAGGGCGAGATTGCATTTTAAAATTTCCACATCAAATTTCTGTACCTGATAGACTTAATTAAAATCGGGAGAATAAAAACAACATAATTTTCATAAAATAATATTCAAAGCTACAATTCTTCAGTTTTGAATTGCGCTGGGTTCGAAATCGCAACGTTAGGGTTCATAGCTAAGTACCAAAGACACTAGACAAAAGTGACACTACTGTCTGGTGGATGTTACCTGGCTTATAAGATTGTCAGTCAAACATTAACCCATTAGCTGGCACGATTCCCATTTGAGGATTTTGGAATTTCACTTACATATCTCGGCCCCAAAAATATATTTAGTAAACCTGGTAGGTTAGTTTTATTCTATACATATTCAGTCAATGTCGTTTGTAGCAGAAAGTGTGTATTCTGTACATCATTTGTCATGTTAGAAACATATTATTTTTGACAGGATTTGTATATTGTAACTAATTACAGTACCTTAACATGTAATTTAGAAGTAAATTAATCGTCTGTTACTTATTTAACCTTTTGTTTTCTATTCAAATCATTTTATTCAGATAATTAGATATATCGTTAAATACTATAAAGATGTATCATTTTTTCAAAAATATCAAATATTTCCAAAACAAAAATTATATTGTTGCTCAAGTTTTTCTTCATATATAGCTTATCCGACCAAAAGTTTTAAAAAAATGGCTGTTAATGGATTAACAAGCATGATTAACTATGTCTATAATTTGATTTGAGACCGGTTCTATATAAGTAGACACTATTTTTAATTCACACTTTCCCTATATATATATATATATATATATATATATATATATATATATATATATATATATATATATATATATA
>JAOUZG010037017.1:2696681-2711464 GCA_026289955.1 Argiope argentata
ATATATATATATATATATATATATATATATATATATATATATATATAGTTCAAATTTTCAAGCGTTATTAAAAAACTTTTTATTCATCCACTCAAGTTCAAATTCCTTATTTTAAACTTTTAGCGGATGACACCTGTTGTTAATGCAGTTTTTTTTCAAGTATTAATTCATCAATTTGGTTAATTTTTAGGAAGAACTAACTTTACCACCAAAAATCTTCATTTCCCCACTGCCAAATGAGAAACACTGCAGTTTTTTTCCCCCGCGCTAATGAAGTTACGCTTGGCATGTTTTCGGTCGATTATTTCAAAAGATTCTTTTTTATTTTTCTTATTGTTTGATGCATTCAAAATTAAACAGTATAATTCATAGATTTTTCGGAATCAATTTGAAGTACTTTCGAATTAAAATAAAACAGAATTAAGGGAATTAAAAACTTCTAAACTGTGTTGCGTTACCCGAACATACGTTAAATATTCACGCATTGGCGATGCCCCCATTGTCGTTGAAAATCCACGCATGCACAGTGTCTTATGATTTATTTTCATTGGATAACGACTTGATTTTTTTTACCAAACATAATTTTTTGATAAATTATTTATATTATTTTAAATATTTAATGAAAAGAAACTAAAATAAAATTTTTCTTTTTTTACACAGATTTTATTTGCCAAAAAAGTTTGGTTAAAAATATAAAGACATTAACAAATTGTTATCCCTTTCAAACAAGTGATAAAACATTGTATTGAAAAGAAAATAAATCATATGAATATTGTTAAGTTTTCTTTGCATATTAAGTTAAAATGCAAAGTTATACAATGAAAACAGTTCCCGTGAAAATTTTCCTCCTATTTAGTATCAAAGATACTATTCTTCCTTTCATATTATAGGTTGGCTGTAAACTCTCCTTAAAGGTAGTACTGCCCCGAACCAGGGAGCCATTAGGACATTTACTGCGATACCATGGGTGCACCGGCGAGACCATGAAAATGGACTTATTCCATTTCATGGTCTCGCTTTGCAGACTTTGTGTTTAGAAAAAACTCCATGTAAGTAAGAGAAGTGACAGGCGTATTGGTCTCGCCATCACCATCTCTAGTCACACTGTTAGCAGTTTCATTTCCAGCAACGTCGACACGAGACGGAATCCACTGAAAGTGGATCCGATGAGAAAGGGGAAGAGGTTTTAGGTTCTTGCGTATCTTTGCACTAGTACTATGCCTGCCATTACGCCAATCGGCCACGTGCTGGACAGCACTTCTACTGTCCCTAAAGATACAGATCTTTAAACTGCGATAGCAACATGATAGAGTTCAGACCTTCCAGAATTGCTATAAGTTCACTTCAAAATACTCAGCAGAAATCTGGATTTCTTCCTTAAAATTTAATTTCTAGATCCTGAAAACAAATGTAAATTCCACTACCAGAGCTGTCATTATAAAGTTTACCGCCGTCCTTGTAAATATGAACAGCAAACTTCGGAGCGTTAATGATTCTTGCAAGAGCTAATTGCTTCAGGTAGCATGGCAAATCCATTTGCGTGTTAGCCTTAACAGAAAGGTTATGAAGAAAGAAAACTCCATCGAGACCTTCAAAAGGGTCGATAATTTGACATAAATTGTGATGTTCTATAGAACTGGCGACAAAGTGGCCAGAAAAAAACCCGTCCAAAAGGACTACCACGCGTCAGCCTCTGATTGCAGCTACATGACCTCAGAAATTTGGAGGTACGATTCTGTAAGCCAAGGCTAGAGAGCTGATTGTAGTACTTCACCAAACAAGCATTTCTCCTAAGACTCAAAGGCTGCTGGGGGGGAAGAGGGGGGGGGGGGGCATTAACACCCCCTAGTCTTATCCAGAAAATTCCAACAGAAAAAAAAATTCGTATCCCCATTTATTTGATAATCTTCCAGACAGAAATAAATAATAAAATAAAAAAGCAGAAATCCAGAAATTTTCTGTGTGTTAACACACTCCCAGAAGCAACAGGTTGCTACCAAAGTATATCAATAAGATTTTACAAAGTACTTACCGGGCCGGAGGATTTGGAAATCGCATTAAATATGGGAATAACGGAGAACGGCTGTGCATTTTTTTATGGAGACAAAAATAAAGAGACGAATATATAAATAAAAAAATAGAAAAAAGGTGGGAGTCTATTCTTTTTGCGTCAGCCACTCGCTTTTCCGCTTTCATTCAAAAGAAAACTACATTCGTAATGAGTTTCGTTCAAACATTTTTTTCCCCTTTCGAATATTTTCATAACAAGATTGCAGAGAAACATAAAAAAAGTGATCTTATTCTCTCTCTTACATTTTTTTTTAAGCGACGAGCATCGAGATAAAAATAATTTTCGGTGAATGCACTTTCGTCTTTTTTTTTATTTATTATTTTTACCTGTAGAATTCCAGCAACCTGTGAAGAACTTACCTTTTGCGGTCCGCTCCAACGAATGAATTTATAATATGAAATGTTCATTTTTTCAAAGGATTTTTTTGCCGGTCTAAAATCAAATCATACTTTTTTTATCGTTCCATTTTTTTTTGAAGAATTCTTTATTTTTAAATTTCAGTTAAGGAAATTTATAGAATACTCATATTAAATATGGATGTGTTTGGAAATGAGTTTCGGAGTAAAATTCACGCTGTCGAAAATTGTCTGCATTGTTATAATGGATTTTTTTTATTTTCGCGGCGACAAATTCAAACAATCTTAGTTGTCAAGCAAAGATGTTAAGAACTCAATTAAGTTTAAAACCATTTTTATCATTTGAGAACATAATATTGTTTTGGTTAAGAGTTTTTGATGTCTCCGAAATTTACGGGCAAAAAATATTTTACCTGCTTTTACTAGTATTGCATTATTATTATTATGTATGCTTCTTTGATAGTAGATGCATTTTTAAAATATTCACCTGCTTTTACCAGTGTTGTTTTATTATTACATATGCTTCTTCGAGAGTCGTTGCGTTTTTAAAAGGCTGACGAAGAGCTATGTTATCATGGCTGTTATTTCATCTTAAAATCCGTAGAGCTCCAAAACTTTGTTTATGAGCTTGAAAAATTGAAAATGAAAGTTTAAAAAATTATAACTTAAATAAACAATAAACTTTATAAACTTTAATAACTTAAATAAATAATAAAATTAATAAACTAGAATTATATAACCGCTATTTTATCTCTTTTAATCATCATTTACAGAAAAACGACATTCTAGACCGATTAATCGAAAGTGTTCTTGTTTAAGTATTATATACTCATCTGCGAGTGCTATGACTTTTTTAGATTTAATTTATTCATATAAATCGGAAAAATTACTATCCTCATGGATATGATATAAAAATTTTATTTTTGTATCTCTTTATTAATTGCTTTTAATTCTGATAGATTTCATATGATTATTCAACTTATAGTATGTATTTACTTATATAGTGAATTCATGGAACAAATTTAATCAATAGAGTACAAGTACTCACTTAAACATGAAAGTTCAAAAGCGTATTAAAGAATTTTAACTCTAGTACAAATTTACATGAAGAATTTTTACACTAATTATTAAAGAGAGCAAGTAACTATGACAGATTTTTTTCCAGTCGATTGGCATTTGAACTAGTTCCACAACCAGAATGATGTTTCTCTTTTTCAGAATTTTGTTTTAGGAAGTCTGCTTTCACCAACTATGCTTAGCAAATACTCTGGTGTAATTTTCAACGCAAAAATACTATAGAACATGAATGAGAAGAAAAATACATGAGAGTCAAATTTAATGCGGATTTATTTTATCAAATTTGGGTACTTACGTATTATACCGTCCAACTTTATCACCAAATTTGAAGTCATCGCCAATGAATTGCTAAACTGCCAATTAGGGCAATCCTGCAATAGTGTAATCCGTTGATCTTTATTGCCAAATTTAAATCCGTTGCCAAAAAGTTACTAAACCGTTGGCGATCATTGGCGAAGACAGTATAATACGTAAGTACCCAAATTTAATTAGATATAAGATAATGTAGCAAAAGCTTTTACTATTTGTTCAAATCTGAACAATCTTTTCGGATATGTCTATTATTAAAAATTAATATTCCAAATTTTATTTTTAAGCATATAGCAAATATTAATAAGAATTCGAGATATTTTTAAAAATGGTTAAAAAATAGAATTCAGTAAAAAATAATATGAAAGATAATATTTTAAGATATTATTATTAATAATTTTTCATAGAACAATTGAAAGTAATTATTTCTAAATTTTTTATTATTCTTGTAATATGAAAAAGAAATTTGTTTCAATGTTTTATTATACATTTAAAGTGGGGAACAGAAATCTTTATAAAATTTCATTATACAAAAAAGAAACGGAATTCGAAGGAGAAAAAGAATTAGAGATTTCCTTTAACTGAAATTAATGTTTCTAAATGTTCGTTTTACATAAAAAGTTAAAAAGAATTCTTTCCGATTTTTTATTATACGAGATATGAATGTAAACTCTTTGTATGAACGAAAATTCCTTGCAAATTTTCACTATACATGACAAGGGATGCATAATTATTTTCGTTTTCTACGTTATAAATACAAAATGGAATAGAATTATTCCCAGCTATTCTTATAACATGTTAAAGGAAACAAAATTCTTTCAAGTTAGTTTTTCGGACTGAAAGTAGAATAGAATGTTTCAAAATTTGTATCATATACGTAAAGAAGATATAAGTTTCAAAAAATGCGTTACACATCTAAAGAAAATAGTATTCTTTTACAGTTTTTCTTTTTAAGATTTTCAACTATTTGCTTCTACAAAAAACCTCCTCTTAAATAAATATATCTCATTTTTGAATTAATTACCACATTTTGTCCAAATTTATAGTTATTAAAAATATATTACTTTAGATGCTAATTTGATTTTATCTTTAATAAAAAGAAGTTAATTATGGAACAATTATCTTTTCCAGCTTTTTATTACATATTATATAAGAACAAATAGTTTCTGTTTCAAGCAGAGGCAGAGTTGACGCCGAAATCAGGGGGAAAACAAATTGAATTTTACAGTTCGTTTTATTCTTTCCTGGGGAGGCCTGGTCTATTTACTAACGGGGCGGACAAAGGACATCTGTTCACAGCACGGTGCAAAAATAGAACAATGTAAAAGAGCGTAAAGAGAACGAAATTATTAATCCCTGGTCTTATATATAATGAGATTTTGCTTGGAGAAAACAACGAGATTTATACAATCAGATTTTGATTGGAGAAAACAATGAGATTTTAATAGGAATAGAATTTTTTTTTCAGTGACATTGAGATTTCGATAGGAATTTCTTACACTTGCCGATTCTGATAAGGGAAGCACAGTGATCTTTTAAAAAATATTTGTTTAGATCAGTAATTTTTATCCTTTCACTCGGAGAATAAGAATTGCTTAATAAAGTATTTTGCAAAGCTTCTCTTGAATGAAATAAATTGGGAAAGGGGGAATGAGATCAGGAAATAAGAAAATATTTTAAAATGAAGTTAATATATGCTAAATTTAACTGAAAGTTGGGAAATTATCAGAACTGAAATTACAATTTACAATATCCTGTTGTTATTGTTACTTATGGCACTTCGTATATACAAGCCCCCCGATGCGACAGCAGATTTAAGCCGAAAGGAGCGTCTCTTGTTTTTGAAGTAGCACCAACAAAGACCAAGAGTGCGACTTAGCTACACACTCACCACATTTGCTTGCACAGCCCCTTTTTACAGGGGGGCACAGTCACACATCTCACAGATAGCACACAGAAGAACAACCATGCCCGAACCGGGACACCCAGAACACGAGGAAGACGCCCTACCTCTGAGCCAGAGAGCCGGCTAAAATATCCTTACATATATATGCAATAATATTTTTGAATTTGAATTTCCTAGTTTTTATCTTAAATTATTCTACGTTAATTTAATTCAAAAATTCTTATTTCCTGATCTAATTTCTACTTTTTTATTTAAGTAGTTTTAACACGCTCCTAACAAGATTGCTGACTCCGTTGTTCTCACATCATGAATGAAGGGATAAAAATATATAACATTTACACTCGTCTTTCAAAGATGCCTATGATTCCCTTGCCTAAGACGGCGTATGTAAAAGAAATCTCTACTAGAATCTTGTAATAAAATACCTGAAGGGAAAATTTTCGGCTATTTCGTTCTTGTATCGATGTAAAGAGACGTCGGATTATCATCCCCTTGTGCAAAATATACCCTGCTACGGTGAAATAAATCCTTAATATAGCTGAAATTTCAAAAAAAAGTTTCTTCTTTACGGCGATGTTCCTTCAAAATTAAGTTCCCACACACCCACATAGAAATAGAGAGAGAGAAAGAGAATTTCTTGAATTAGACCAAAGAAAATGAAACAGAATGAAGGAAAAATATTAAATTGATAAAATATTCATTGATAGTCTTTAATTCCCTCTGTTTTGCTTTTTTAAAAATATTTCTCATTTTAATTATGTAGCAATATTTTTTATCATTTTCTGAAGAATCTCGAAACTACATCTTTCTAATTCTAATCATTTTTATTTCACCTTTTATCCGTATACATAATAATAAATTTTACGAAACAAATTACGTAGCTTTTATTCTGTGTTATAATGCGACATAATACAATTCACAGCGTATTTTTCGCTAATTAACATCAATAAAAGGAATTCAAGTTTTTTTACAACCCCCCCCCCCATCATTTGCATATATTTTTCACCGATAAACAATAGCGCGAAAACCCTCCATAATCAGTGGTTTTCCCCATAAAAATGAACGATCTAAAAAACAAAACAGTCTTCCGTCTTTCCTCCTGTTCATTATTTTCCCGTGAGGATCTCCTCGACACAGTTGGAAGTGATCCAAGAAGCAAACAATAACAGAAACCCTCCCAATTTGTTGAGACGGTGGGGGGAGGGGGTATTTTTTCCAAGGGCTCTTGTTTTGCTCAGAATGTAAACAGTGGCGGATCAGCTTTTATTTGGCAGAGATCAGGAGAATACATCACTTTACATCCGCCTTTCACAACTTTGATCACGCACCGGAACACCCGAGGTTTTTTATTCAATGTTTTTTTTTAATTCTGAAAATGAAAAACACCACTTTGTTTTGTGAATGAAGAGTAAAAAACATTGGACATTCTATTTATGCCCAAAATAAATTAAGTTAATTTTACATTTTTTTTGTTTTATAAAAAAGGATTTGTATACAATGATTAGAATGGGTTTCGAAAGATTTATTTTCTTTTTTTTTAATGTGTTACCAGTAAATCAAACCAGAACTCTCCGATCCCCCTCGAAGGTACAAGAATTTAAACCATAATTCTGGATGATCGGACTGACTAAACAGCTACACTAACGGGAACTGTGGTGGAGTGCTAAGGGCCGTCACCGGTCTCGGTACAACCTTCCCATAACATAACATAACGCCATCCTGTGTCCCGGGTGCTAACAACGCTAAGTTATCTAACCAGTTGGATGAGCACAAGATGAGAGAAAGGGAAAAAAGGAAAATTTCTTAAAGGGAAAAAAAGGAAAATTAGTTACAGGAAAAAAAAGAGACGATACAGCATTCAGGGATTTCCAGAGAGAATGCCATCGGTGTCAAATCTTACACGAATCTGTTCTATTTTTTTTTCTGTTCTGGATAGAGGGTACAAGAATACGGAAACAAATGGTAATTATGGGTTGAACTTACAGGGGAATTAGATTAACAACCGAAAAAGGGGCGGATATTGACAAATTAAATTGTGAACATATGTATGGCAAATAAACAATCACTATAGAGTCAGAAATACGTAGCGTCCATCTGGGTCCTGGGGTCTTGATTTCCATCATGAGATCTGCCCTTTTGAGGGACTTTTTAAGTTATAATTTTGGTTGATTTTCACAAAGGGAATTCTGGTCTCAACTATTGTAGGTCTTGAAGAGGTCTCGGTGTTTATGAATATGGTTTACCATGGAGTGGATTTTGCCGCATGAAAAGGTATTTGATGCAGCTCTCCTTTACCATTCTTCTTCGAGATTTCTTTCTGGCTTTCTCATGTGCCATGAGAGAGTGATTAGGCATTCTGTGGCATAGTGAATTGGAGTCTCTATTTCCCCACAGCTACAGCAAGGAGAGTAGCCTAGATAGAATCTGTGTAGGTATGTCGGGAATGAGCCGTGTCCAGTGAAGAAAAGGACATTCGCTCAGTTCCAGTTGGCACCGTAGAGAGAAACTTTCGGTGTCATGTTATATGTGGAAGGCCTGTTTCGCCTTCTTCCCATTCCTTTTGCCATGTTGTCATAGCAAACAACATCCCCATAGATGGTACGCCCCATCATGGATGGGAGAAGCCTACCCCCACCCATTAGTAGTGTACCCACCCCCAAAGTGGTAATCCAATCACCATGCCGGAAGCATCTCATCCTTATTGCGGGATGCCCCTGGGGGTATATATTCCAATTAATTGGGGGGGGGGTATCAAACTGTATTTATATATAAATAAGTATTCCAGCCTTAAAAACTTTATTTATTGTTTACAGTTTAAAATAATCTCAGTTAAAATATTCTCTATTTAAAATAATCTCAGAATCCAAAACATGTTTAAGTTAATTGACAAAATTAAAATGTAAGTACTTTATTTTTAACCACTGATAAATGTGGTTTTCTTGATTCACCATCAGCTGTCGGTTGCTCTCCATTGCCGTTCTTCTTCAATAAAAAAAATCAAAAAATAAATTCCCTGTACATTTTGTACTAAGTAAAACCTGATAGGATTTCACAAAATAATAATTAGATTCAATTTATCAATTTTTTATTCTATATGACAGTTAATAAACCTTATATATGTTCATTCGCCTTCAATTTCTTCAGCTATTTCAAAGCTATTTAGCGATGCTCCACTTCGCTATACATTCTCTCTAGGGTAACATATTGACAAGTTTCTAGTTGAAATCACTTAACGGATTTTGATAATTTTCGTTCCAAATAAAAACTCGTCACTTCTGAATATGTTATCAATAAACGCTTGCCTTCCATCCTCCCCCATTTCATAACATCTCAGAATAAAAACCCAGCAGACCTCCTAACCAAGCTTTACTAACTGATTAAAACGGCTCATGCCTATTGTGCAAGAATAATTTTGAATAGTACTTTCATTTTCTGTTATATGAGATAGTTACTCAAAGAGGGGCCGGGATGGCCTGGTTGGTAGAGCTTTGGACTCGTACTCCTTAGGTTATGAGTTCGAAACTCACCGGCCAAAAGATTCCCCGATGGTCTGGTGACTGGCACTCGTTAAATCTGTTCGTGGTCGCAAAGTCCTCCATCTCGAGAGTAATGTCACTGGAGATACTGGGTCAGAGGCGATCGTTCTCTGTTCCAGGTCTAAATTACAATCTGAGATGTTTAAACGAATTTGCTTGAATATAGTCCGCCCCCTAAAAAGGGTAGTGACGTGTGTGTAGCTGAGTCGTACTCTTGGCCCTAGATGGCTCTACTTGTAAAAACAACGATATGCATTTCTTAGGCTTAAAATATGCTGACCGTATCAGCGGAGGCTTGTCCACGGCAAATGCCATTAGTCACAACACACACACACAACAACAACTCAAAGTTGGTTGGTGAGACGAAAATATCAAAAAAATAAAAGCAATATTTATAAAATCATATTACAAAGAAAGTCTTTTTAAGTAAGTCAAAAACTTTTAAAAAGAAGGAGCATTGTGTTTAGAGAGAGAGTGTGCTAGAGCGTGCTAATACTGTTACTTCTAAAACACCAATGAAATGAACCAAATAAGCGAAATATAAGATTTAAATTGTAAAAAAACGAGTCAGGCTAGAAGACTTTATTTAAACATTCTAAATTATTTTACGCTTTGCAGTTTGCAAAAGCGAGAAAAGGAAACTACTGAAGAAACTACCGAGAAAAGGAACTGCCATTTCTGCAAATTGCAGTTATAATAAACTACAAACAAACAAAAATCGAAGCAATGTTTTTGTAACCATACTATAAAGTAAATCCTTTTAGAGTCAGAAAATTTCAAAAGAAAGGAATTCATCAAAGAAATCCAGAAATGCTAAGAGATTTGGGGTCAAGAGAAGTTCTACTTGAACGAAAGTCAGACACCTCACAGAAAAAATCCCTACTTTGAATCCCAGTCGAAGGTGACCCTTCATAAAGTATTAAGGCCGTATTCATTTTCGCTTCAATTTTTTAGCATTTTTAATTTTAAGTAATTTGGTAAGAATAAATTAATACCATTAATAATGCAACGAAAAGATGTTTACCATATGCAAGTAGTCTTTATTTATTTCAAAATTTATATAATCAATGAAATTAATTCATTAGGTTTATATTCTTATTAAGCTAAACAAATTATTAAACATGGTTTTTGTATTTTTTATAGCCAATTCAATAGCTAATAACAGATATCGCAAAATAAGACATTTATTGTTTCTGTCTAAACTATCTTTTGTCATAAAAGCTGAAAATAATGGTTGTTTCCATTAGCTTTCCTTTTTAATTTCTTCACCAATTTTTCATTGTTTGCAAGTAATGATAAATAAACTTTCAGAATCTGTAATTAAATTTGATCAAGAAACAATGGAAACAAAATCGAATTTGGTGATTTAATTTGCGAATTTCAATTATGAAACAACAATGTTGCATATACATACGTAAGAAAATGTCTGTTCAATTAACTAAACTAAAATTTCCCGAATTTAATTTCGTCCTTTTCTTAATTTGACGGAGTGAAACAATAAAATGCCTTGTTTACGGGTTTTTTTTCTTAAATTACTCAAATAAGATTAGGAAAATAATAGAAAATATCAACACATACAATCATCTGATATTTTACAATTTTCAATTCCACACAATGAGTGGAAATAGCATCTAGATCAGGGCATTTTAAATTCTGACACCAGTCGAAATTATTGTTCTGTTTTTCAATTTATCTGTACATTTGGAGGTTGAAGAAGTCTTAGAATAATTTCTTAGTCACTAGTTCTGAAACTGTTTGAAAGGTATTAAATTGACTAATTTGAAGCCTTATTGTTTTGAAAATATTCACAAAAACTTCTTTTTTTTTCTTCAAATTCTCGGACAGTTATAAAGATGATAGTTATAAACTATACATCATTTACTTTTCAGTATTACTGTATTGGGACATAAACAACCTTTTGGTAAAATTTAGTTTTTAATTTAGTCATTTCAATACCACTTTTCAAAGCAACTCGAGTATTGGAAAGACTTCAATCGTGATCAGATGATGAATTTAATTCATCAGGTAGCGTCCATCAACGAATTTCCTTGTCATACCAGTATAAAGAAAGTTGGAGCTTTAAAAATTTATCTTAAACATAATGTTCCCCAGATATATAGGTGCCAAATAATTCTGGAGCCGAATTTCGAATCTAGAACTCTCTGATTCTGATGCAAAACTAACCAATCTGGTTACCGGAGACACAATACACAGTCTACATTTAATTCAGACAAATTATTAAAATTGGCACGGGCAGTTCATAATTAGATTAATTTGAAGTAAAATTATATCCTATTTTGAAAACTACACTAGATGAATTCTGCAATCCTAATCTGTTATATCCCTTCAGCAGCTTCAATGTATGGAGGTGACTGATTAAAATATACAAAGAACATGTTATAAAACTATAATTTTATCGTTTTCCAAGAGGAGTGACTCTTCCTTTTTCTATTAGCCATCCATTGGTGAAATTTAGACATTTTACTCGTAAAGAGTATTCAAGCGCTATTTGGAATTTTCCGGTATTATTAAATAACTTAACATCTAGGAATAAACGCGTGCCTAAACCACTTATTATGTTATTGTTGTGACTTATGGCACTTGCCATGTTCAAGCCCTCTACTGATACAGTCGAAAGGAGCGTCTCTTGTTTTTGAAGTAGCGCCAACTAGGACCAAGAGTACGACTTAGCTACACACTCACCACATTTGCTTGCACAGCCCCTTTTACAAGGGGACACAATCACACATCTCACAGATAGCACACAGAAGAACAGCGATGCCCGAACCGGGACTCGAACCCGAGACTCCCAGAACATGAGAAAGACGCGCTACCTCTGTGCCAGAAAGCCGGGCCCACTTATCATACCAGTTTTTAATTCTAAATCATGGTATTATTCTAAAGACGAATTATATTGAATATCCTTAACATCAAGTAATACCATACCTACTTCCCCTCCACAAGAATGTGCAGAGTTGTCTTTGTGCTTCCAGCTTTATGCTGAGCCCTAGAACCATATATATACGAAAGATTTTTGCTGCTACTGAGTTTCGAATTTCGCATTTTCTATGGGAAATTTCTTTTAACATTTCGCTACCATCAAAATTGCGTGGAATTTTATCATTACCCTACCATCTGCAAAAGAAACAGAAACAGAAATTTTATAAGTACGAATCGAGTTACTATTCAAAGAAATGCAGGTAAGATAATGTCTCGTATATTTCAGAAAGAAAAAAAGATGGCAATCGGGTGGTTTCAAATAAATCGAACATCATCGATATAAAAAAAATAAGGAATCGAAGTAAAATACAAAAAAAGAGAGAAGATCTTAAAATAATTCAGTCTCGGACCATCTTATATCAATTCTATAGCTGGACTCAAATTCCCTTCGATGCCAAACAAAAATATGAAGTGAACTCGGTCCTCTCCTGTAACTGAGCTTGGGTCATCGTGGACGGTATCTTATTTTAAATTCAGTGCGGAACTGTAACCGAACTCCCGCCGGACTCGGATACCATCATTTACTTTTATGGGATTCGCCTCTCCGGATTCGGTCGCGGTAGCAAAGCAAAAGAGGTGAGCTTCGCAGCTGACAGAAAATCGATCATCGAGGAGCGAGCTCGGACAGAGCACGAAATGGAAAAACGTCAAAATGGAAGGAGTGGTGACGTCTCACTTACTCCGTCGATGGCATTCCATTAGTAGCCGATGCATTTGGATTCGCTTTTATGGAAATTCTAAAAATAGAACCGGAGATGTATCTTCCATTCAACGTCTGATGGGCATCGATTCAAGCAGGAACTTTATGAAACATGTGGACTGTCTGTCACGAACGCAATCCGCTCAAAATCCTTTCTATCAATTTAGATCTGTCCTCGGATAATCATGCGAAACACTGGCAGGAAACCTAATCTCGAGTCATCTTTATCTCGAGTCACTCGACCTCAAAAAAGAATAATAATGGGTGCGAGTTAAGTACAATAAAGATATATAATCTCGAAATTCTTGACGAAATTTATTACAGCCAGTAATTAATTAAGTTGAAATTTAAAATTATTATTATAGACTCATGTTCATAAATTAAGAATTATGAAGAATTATGCGGAATTAAAAATCTAAATTACACATATAACCCTTAAAATGATTACACTCAGATTCAAAAATCGTATGCAAATTATAGGAAGCCATCAGATAACTTAAACAATACATCACAATGACGAGAATGTGATGTATAAAGAAAACAGACAAAGAAGTAAATATTTTCGAAAGCGTTTTATAAGCATTTCAGTACAATAACCACATATCTATGACACAAAGGGAGCATTTGGATGATTTACATATGTGGAAAAATTATAGGGTGTCTGGAATGTAAACATGCCCAGCTTGAAGTAAATGGAAAGATGATGATAATGTGAGTGGACGTTACAGCACAGGTTGTCCCTGAGTTAAAACGCAAGAATGAGGCCCGGTGTTTGGCAATTACTGCCAAAAGAAGCAGACGGAGCAAAGCATCAGACCTCTTCGGTCATCTCTCTTCAGTTACTCGTACGACAGCTTCAAGGTACACCGTGTATAAACGATTAGGATAGATTAATCTATTCGCTCGTAGGCCTCACAGATGTGTTCCACTTACTGCAAATCACTGTCACCTGCGGTTAGCCTGGAGTAGAGAGCATGCCTTGTGAACAATGTAACGGTGGGTTGTGTAATGTTTTTCGACGAGTCCAGGTTTAGCTTGCAGTCTGATTCTCGTCGGACTTTTGTATGGAGAGCGACAGATACCCATTCCCACCAAGAGAATATCATTTAAAGACACCGTTACGGTGATGCAGAAGGGAATTATTTTGCTCGTTTGGGTATTTATTCGTATTATTTCGTATTCCATAACTGATCTACATATTCAAATTGAAACCATGACTGGCCACATCTATTGGGAAGTCCTTCTAGAACAACATGCAAGTTTGTTTCGGTTGCCATGAGAGCAGAATTTGTGTTTATAGATCACAACATCCGTCCTCACCCTGCAAACATAGTAAATGAAAGCTTTCGATCGGAGGATATTACCTGTATGGACTGGCCAGCATTCTCACCAGACTTGAATCCAGAGCATGAGTGGGCCAAATTTGGCTGACGAGTTGCTTCCAATCACCAACCTCCAATATGTCTACCGGAACTTCTGAGAGCTTTGCTTGATGAATGTTGTAATATTCTCAAGATCAGATCGATAATTTGATATTCTGTATGCCTAAGCTTTGTACGAGTTGCATTACCTCATTTGGGAGACATATAATGTATTACCCCTCATATCATGTTATATTAGTTTATGTAAACATTTTCCCCCGTAATTTGCTGTAATTAGCAAAATATAGTCAATTTTAGTAATGATATCAAGCATGTATATCATCTTTTATCTGCTCTATACATTTTATTTAATAAATAGGCTTTACAAATAAGTCAGCCAGCTTGCTGGCACAGAGGTGCCGCGTCTTCCTCGTGTTCTGGAAGTCCCGGGTTCGAGTCCCGGTTCG
>JAOUZG010037017.1:2716464-2733096 GCA_026289955.1 Argiope argentata
TATATATATATATAATGTTTCCAATAGTCGCAAAATATTATAATTTTTTAGATTAATTATGTTTTTTTATCATGTCAGAACATGATATTGATTTGGTAATGAGGTTTTGCCGTAGCGTCAACAAAAATACTTTAGGTGAAAAATAAAAATTATATCTACACGAGCATCTCAAAAAATTAGCTTTTAATCACAGATAGACATTTTCCCAAAATACTTTTTTAACTTAGGGAACTATAAAGGCCCCTAATTTTTTGACGTTGCCCCTTATTTTTTTGTTTCATATACGATTCGTTAAAATATGAAGTTTGACTTTTTTACAATTACTATACTTTCTTTATATTACGTATACAAAGTAATAAACATTGATTATAATGAATTCATGAATGAATATAAGAAAATCACATTTTTTGTCAGTAATTTACTACATGGCGATGAGGGCAGCCCATGTCGAAGTTCTTCGGCCGCCATGACATTTCAGACTGAGTGGCAAAAAGTGACAACCGACGTCATTTCTAACCCGAAATAACTTTCTGAGGGTGAAATAAAAATTTCAAGATAAATAGAGGGCAGAGAGAAAGATTCCTTCAAGTAGCACTTCCCTTTGTGAAAAATAAGAAATTCAGTTTCTGACCGGGGGAAAAAAATAACTCTTTTCGCTTTTAGCGCGTAAACTTTTCGATCGCAATTTCCGATCGCAGTTTTTCTTCCTTTTCCCCGTTATTGAGTTCTAGGAGCGCATTCTTTTCTGTTGGGGAGCTAGCTGCCACTTTTTTAAGATGTTCGACTTTGCGCTCGCAGAAAAAAATCTACTTTTGATTAATCGAATTTTTTTTTTAATCAGGAAGTGCATGACTTCCTTTTTTTTTATATCCTGAATATAGTGAAACTTCTAAACTCGATATTAATTAATTTATTTATTGTTGTTACAAAAAGTGAGGAATTTTTACTTTACTCAGGCATCTTGTATCGGATAAATTTTTCTAGCTTTTTTTCCTTCTTAGTTGCTCTTGTAATTCAAGAATTTATCTTTGACAATTTTGAATACATAATCTAGAAACGTCTATAGAAGCACAGAAAAAAGAAAATTTGCTCTCCGTTTTCAAATATAATGGAGTTTGTTCTATTTTTTACTTCAAAATGGAATTTTGCAACTGATGTTCTACAATTTTAAATGTTTGTGCATATATATTTTCAATCGTCACAAAATATTATAATTTTTTTCATATTAATTAGTTTTTTTATCATGTCAGAATATGATATTGATTTGGGAATGAGGTTTGTGCCGTCAACAAAAATCAGTAGGCGAAAAATAAAAAATTTATTATCTGCACGAGCATCTCAAAAAATCAGCTTTTGATAACGTGATGCCATCTCATTTACAAAAGCTCTGATTTAAAAAATATAAGTTAATGACTACAGCAAATAAGAGCTAGAAAAATGTCATTTTTAGTACGTGATTAATGAAATAGATATTAAATGAGATATTTTTTAGACAACAAATTCGAGACAAAGGTTTTTATGTTCGTTTGATATACTAAAAGGACTCATTCAATTAAAATAAATAAAATTATAATTTAACTTGCACGAGCACGTGGTGTTTGGCCGTTCAAGAAATGATGTTCTGACATGATAGATTGAAATATGCATAACGGATTTCATTTTAATCTTTATTTATTATATAATTTTTTCATTTCACTTCCCCATGGTATTACAATATACCAGCGGGTGACCGAGCTCCGCTCGGAGAAAAACTAATTTCCCTTAATAAAAAGCAGTGGAATTAGAATCGTACTTTTTTGAAAGAAAATCTAGTAAAAATATCAAAGGTATCCTTATTTTTTTCTGAGGAATGTTGAAATGTCGGAAATGTGGGGCGATTTTCGACTTGGCAACCATTCCTCGTATTATAGTATAAGATAAAATTAAAACTTAAGCTCCAAGCATGCGTTGCGAGTAAAAAGGAAAAAATTATCTGATTAATATGTTGCCATCAGATTGACAAAAACTCAAATTTAAAAAAATAAATTATTATTGCGCATTAAACATATAAAAATGCAATTTTCATCTCGTGTCTGCATGAAATGAATATATATATATATATATATATATATATATATATGAATATTGATATAGATGGCAGCCCGTTACCACTTGAAAATTTAAGTAGCCAGTATGGCGAACTAATAAAGTTTGAAAATATCCTATCTGTAACTCCGAACTGCTCAATCGTAGCGCTTCAAAACCGACGCCAATCGATTCCTCGTGGCCAAAAACCCCAGACCCCCAAGTTTACCGGAGTTTATTAATTCTGGGGCGATTTTCGACTTGACATTCATTCCTCGTATTATAGTATAAGATTAAATATACTTTCAACATTAAACTTAATTCTACTAATTACTAAATATACTATTTAATATAATTTATTAATGATTTTTTGCAGTTGTTAATCAAACTAATGCCATGGTTTCGGGTAAGACGTATTTGTCTTCCGATATCAGAATCCTCAGTTTTAATGATGTGGTTTTCAACGATATATTGCCAGCTTCTGATCAGAGGCAGACGAGTTTATTAGCTGAAAGGGTAAAAATAGGAAGGAGATTGCTGCTTATACAGAAATAATATGACAGTAATAAATGCGACTGTGGTGATGTCTCCTGAAATATCAAAACAAAATCCTTTGATGTAAAGCAACTATTTCAGCTCATCATAGCCAAACAATAACAGAGCCTAAACTTATAACTCATTACATATAAACAACAACATTATTTGGAGCTACTGCTGGCAATGCTTCCAGATGACAATTTCCAAACTGTCAAAATATACAAATTCACGCATCACTTTCTTTTGCAGTAAAAGGGGATTCATTTCCACCCGAAATCCAGACAAAATCGGCACAGGCACGTAAAAGGATAAAACCCGGAGAATATAAACATCCGTCAAAGAATTTTAAAATGCGGATGCCTCCATTCGAACAACAATGATTCCGAGAAGAGAAATTCTTCACGTCAAATAATCGAATTCTGCCTTTGTGCGCTCAGTGTTTTCGAACGAAGAATATTTCATATCATAAAATATCTGACACTACACCGTATGGATTCACTCAGACTTCGAGAAAAAAGGCAGACATGTGTGAAACAGGTATTGTCATTTTACCAAATAAAATTTTCGCTGTGCCGCGCATCTCATTTCATGTAAACAAACACCCATTGTTGAATATAATTTATAAAAGCGAGTCAATTATAATTTATACTTGTAAAATAAGAGTTAAATTAAAATATGTTCGTGAACATTATATTTGCTCTGTACTTGCCGATAAATATAATGTTATAGGGTATTAAGATAAATATTATATAAATACTATATGATAAATATTATATGTTATATTAACAAGATAATGTTTTGAGATAAGATAATGTAATAAGATAGAGGATTTTAACGCGTTCACTGTCTTGATTGATGCCTGTAATTCTGGCCAAGCTTCTTTTTTTGCTATCTTTTAACCCTTTAACCGGTATGAACGAAGAAAATCGTCCTAACTTATGTCTTCTATAAAGTCTAGAAGGTAGAAAGTCTTCTTTGATTATTACAATAAAATCGGCTAAAAAGTAGAAAATTACTTTCTAAAAAAATTAACATCGCCAAGGATTTAGAAAACCATCTACGCATTCTCTTTTTGGAGTAAGGGTTATTTTATGAAGATGCAGAAACTTGATAGTTGATTTCAGTCAATGATTTGATTGTAGAAGAGAAGAAAATATCTCCTTAACACTAAACCTACAGGCGGTTCATCTATCCATTGGAATTGCCATTGGAAACGGGTCATTTGACCCGCTCGTGGTAACTTTAGTGTTAAATAATATGTATGAATCACAGATGATTCACGCGCTGAGCATCGTGTTAAAACAAGGATATATAAACTAAACATAGATTTGTTCTAATTGTATCAAATTTTACACTGAGAACTTTTAGCTGTCACGCGAATGTAAGTAACATAACTTCCTACGAGTTAAATTTTAGTTTTATTTCTCAATTCTTCATGCACAAATCATGTTAATAGAAAATCTAGCAAAAAAAGTTTTAGAGACTTTGCTCTTCGATTTTAAACTTCTCTGAGTTCCAATTTTTTTAAAATTATGTCTACCTCTTTATTTGTTCATAAATATAAATCAAAACATGCTAAACGAATAAAATGTGATATAAACCAAAGTTATAGATCATTATTAAATTTTCCACCAATATTTGCCACTATCTCCTGGTATGCATATGAAGGCAGTAATTGAAAAATTTATCAAAACTAGACAATGATATTATGCTTGAGACAATGTCGTGTATAAATTGCCCCTCAAACTGTATATCTATATCAAATTTTGAACTAAATCCCTAAAACCGATGTTTTGAAATATATTTTCAAGATTTTCTTTAGTAACTAACACAAAACACATCACTAAGCATAACATACCTAAAACTCACCAAATGGTATGAATATAGAAGAATATCAACAGTACAACACTTCCACTGGTTTATTTTGTATAGCCTTTCCATCTAAATCCTCGTTCCAACGACCTGCCGAATCTTCAGGAGGGCGACGCTTTCCTCCCCTTTTACTTCTCTATTGTTTTCTTGGGGTCCTTTTGATGCCTGTGTATGCAATCCTAAGTTTCCCGCGAATTGTCGGTAAAGTGTCCAGGCAGCAAAGGACCCCAAGAAGACACAAGAAGGGTAAAATGGGGGCCCTCCTGAAGATTCGGCAGGTCGTCTGACTTTCCGACCCCCCCCCCCGAAGGAACACAGATAAAAAAAACTGAATGATTGGTCGCCGCAAAAGCAACATTTGCAGGAACTGTGGTCGAGTGCTAACGTCTATCACCGCTACAATCCTTCTATAAAGAAGCACGTTCCATCAACGATGGGATATGCCAGATCACCCCACCTATTAGTGTACCCTCCAGGTTGGCGAGATTCAAACACCAAACCGGAATCGCCTCGTCCCCTTTTTTTAGGTGCCCTTCCCTGGGAGGGATGGCTTTTAATCTAAAGAAAACTTTAAGAATAATAAATGATAGCCAAGTTAACAATTTTTAACAATAACAGGCAGTCTTTGTAGCAATAGAATTTGCCATTTGATACTGCTAATGTCTTTCCGTGGGACTTTTTTCTTAGGATGAAGAATTAGCTTAGCACATTGACTGAAGCTCTACAATGTAGTATATAAAGAACACCTGTCTCTACAGTAATGAAAGTGCTAAAGAAAAACTATTAAGTTACCAAGGGGTCCAGAGCAGAAAATATTACAGGAGGGCCCAAAAGAAGATTTGTAAATCCCATTTAGGGCTTTATATGAACCTTGCTTTAAATGCATATTTGATTAGAGTAATTGCTTCCGATAGAATATTAAATTAAAATTTTCTACTTTTATGTTTCAAAAGTAAAGAAAGTTCTGAAACATCATTTTATCAATATCTAATTATTCTAATAAAACAAATAAGATATAGGCTACTAAAACAAGGAAGTTGATATGTTGCCTAAACAAGCTATAGAAAAACGTGCTCCATATACAAATGCCAAATTCTCCAAGCGTTACATCAAAGCCGACGCTACGAAGTTAAAAATGAATTATCAAGCATCTTGACTAAAACAAATCACAATAGATGGTATTTCAAATATAAACAAGAAAATCCTTAAGTAACTCATCAAAATGCACAGCTAGAAATTAGCGGTGAGTAATTGACAAAGGCAATGGTAAGAAGGCAATACTACTAAATTTATCTTTAAAATATCATTCTTAATGCTGTGATTTGATTTTCCCCAGGAAAGAAAAAAGAAATTATTTTTTTATCAGTCGAATCCGTTTGGAGCCTACTTTAAAACATTCGATTTGGCCTCATCTCCATACCACTGTTGTGATAAACTTTGATCCATCCTCCATTTAAACCACTGCTTATTGAAGAAATTGCGATATTTAAAATACACAGAGCAGCAACTGGAAAACAACTGATTCTTAAAGATTGCTGCAAACCAACTCACCAGAAATAAAATAAATAATTTTTGAAAATAAGTAACTTATTTACTCCTACAGTCAATCTTTTGCTCCAATCTAAAGATTTCTCCAGATGCACCATTTCAATGGTACTTTAAGTCCATCATCATTTCTGCATCAATTTACGCGTCGTTTGCAGTTGTATCCATAAATCGCTAGTCTTCCAATCCTTTAGAACTTTTATGAGCTAACATTGAATGTTTATACAAGTTGAGTGAATTCTTTTCAATCATTCATCAGTACTATGTTGTCCTTCCTTCATTAAATAATGTGTTTGTTTACACCACTATTTTAGATTCTCTGCAATACAAAAATAAAGCTCCAACGTATAGCATGCTATTCTATAATGGAAATTTTTTTCGAAATGATGTATAATTTTGAAATATTTTTTATACATTGCCAAAATTCGATTATTTTTAAATGTTAGATGTGGTTTTTCTTTGTTTCTATTTTTTTTCATTGCTATTTTCTAGCTTTAATAAATCACTACTAATTTCAAGCTCGTCTTTTATTATTATTCCTAATTTAAATTTGTAATCCAAAACTTTTATATACCTGAAAGACTTGACTTTATCTTGCAATTATGTTACTATTTCTATTTCTCAATTTTGAAAACTGGGGATGAATAAGTAGTTTTAAATAATTTCCAATTCTTGTCCTCTTAAACCATTCATAAAGAATATCAAATATTCTGAATAAGAGGAAATAAGCGGTCCAGTGATCCATGAATTTTATTCCATACTCTGGTCTATTTGCAAAATTTTGATTTTATGAATTGCAAATCACACGTTCTAGATACTATTTCATTAAAGATCCAGTAACACGTGATGTGTATCGTTTAAATTAAATATATGGTGATTAGACGTCTCTCCTCATGAGAAAGACCTTGGATCAACTGTTGAGAGCACCACCAGTGCAAGAATGCTCTTCAAAAAATAATCCTGGTGTAATTTTATAACAAGATGTTAATCTAACTAAAGTTAACGAAACTAAAATTCCCATGATCCAATGTGAAAAACCAGTTTTCTCAATTGTATCAATGACTTATATTTTAATACTTTTTCTATTTTTAAAATTTGAAAGCAAATTGTATCCTATTGGACATAAGCAACACTTTAAACATTGACCAATTTTTTCCTTCACAAATGCCACATCTACATCGTTACATATTAAAATCTGATGGTCCCAAATTCAGAAACATTCTCCAGTTTGATGGCCTTAAGTCAAGTAAGATTGGAGATAGAAGACACACACAAAAAACCAAATTTTGACATAGATGGCGATCTAATCCAACTCATCAGGATGCGTTTCCTTGTCATCACCAGGTAAAATCAATTCATCAGGTATCCCTGATATCGGAGATAAAAGAAAGGAGCAACCCACCCACGCAAATAAAGATCGCTTGGTACGGTCCATCCCTCGTGAGAACCCCTGGATCCTATCGATCCCCGGCCAGGGTATACGACGCTTTATTTTGAAAGGTTACCCAAGTGATAAAGTATTGATTGATTCCTCCTCTTTTCTTTCCACCGGCCACAATGGATACTGGATATTTATGTTTTCCCATTCCGGAGAAAGTTTGGGTCTGGGTCCCGCGCGAGGAACCGAGCGACCGCATGACAGATACCCCGGACAAAGTTGATGACAAAGAGGCTGGGGAAGGAAGAGAGATTCCATCTTCTAAGAAATTCTTTATTTTTTTTCAATGGATATCTAGAATTTGCTCACATCTGAAAAAAAATATTTGTTTGTAACCATCAGCAAAGATATTGTAGTCTTCTTTGGTTCTTAGATTTTCAAATATAATTACAGAGTAAAATAAACTTTTTAAGGTATAAGCTTGAATGTAACGATGTTCAAAGACCGACGAAATGTATTCTATTTATCTCAATAAATCTCAATGTGACTTGAAATGATAGCTGCGCGTTAGCTTATGAATATGAAGTATAAAGAAAAAGCAACAGTAAGTCGCTTATATATTTATTTTTCTGTGAATTTCAAAGGCAACGCTTGTAGTCATACAAGGCTGGCCTTACAGTTACTATTTTTGTTATTCTTTTCTTTTTATAATGTCAAAACAAGATATTGTTTTGGGAATGAAGTTTACTAGTGTCAACAAAAATCCATAAGTGAAAATAAAAACTATCCGTAGGCAAAAAATTGAAATTTTATTACCTGCACGACCATCTAAAAAAAAACTCTTAATAACGCGTTACCATTCCGTTTACAAAAGCTCTGATTTAAAAAATCAGTTAACTACTACAGCAGAATAAAACCTAGAAAAATGTTATTTTGAGCACGTGATTATATGAAATGAAATAAATAGGAAATGGGATATTTTTTTAAACAATTAATGCGGGAGAAAGTTTTTTGGGTCGTTTGCAATACTAAAGTGACTCATTCGATGAAACCATTAAAATGAACAAAAATATAATTTAACTCGCATGAGCACGTGGTGCTTGGCCGTTCAAGAATGATGCTCTGACAGGATACATTGGAATATGCTTAGCAGATTTCATTTTAATCTTTTCATTATTCTGAATCCAAAAATATATCACTTTTCAGGTTTAGTGTTCTTTCAGTCAAATCGAATAGAATTTGCTGCATAGTTTTAATTCACTATTTGGAGTCTTTAAATATGTAATATCAATCAAAAATTAAAATCTATAATTCGTTTTACTGCTGGATATTCTCTACAAAGCAAATCAGAGAAATTTCTCAAAACAGACTCATGGTTATTCGGTAAACGGAATTATTCAAAGAAATTAAACGATTCAAAATGACTTTGAATTTCTTGTGAGAAACAAAAGGATCAAATCTGACTTACTTTTCGGATGAATAATTAAAGTTTCGTTCCGGTACACAGTTGTATCATTATGGATGGAAAATTAAGTTTCATTTCTGTACATAATAATTGGGATTTGTATTTTCATTTAGTAACCTGAATAAATTTTTGCCATTGTCAATTTCACTACTATATCAATATATTTTAAACCCAAATATCAGGGTCGGGATTGCCTGGTTGTTAAGGCGTTGGATTCGCATCCTTTTTGTTGCGAGTTCGAACCCGCCAGCCGAAGACTATCCGTGTGTGTAACAGTTGGCACACGTTGAATATATCGTGGTCATAAAGTCCTCCATGTCGAGAGTAATACCACTGAGAGTTCTGGGTCAGAGGTGATCGCTCTCGGTTTCAGATCTAAATTTCGATCTTTGGATGAACGAAAAAATGGAGGAATGAAATTCACCATGTAAAAAGGGTTATGACGTATGTGTAACTAAGTAGCGTTCGTGGTCCTAAATGGCGCTTCTGAAAAACAAGAGCCGCTCATTCGGTTTAAATTGCCAGTTCTAAATTACGATCTGTGGATGAATGAATGAGGTCCGCCCTGCAAAAAGAGTTTGTGACGTGTGTGAGCTAGAAGTCAGACTTCTGCCCTTCAGTGCTCAGGTGTACATAACTTTAGAAGCTTCTACACCCCTTCTTACCTTGTAAAGCAGAACAAAAGAACAACAACAATAAAAAACTCAAACATCGTGCTTTAACGCTTTCAAGAATATATTTAGACAAATTTACGTCGCTTAATAATGAAATAGAGACCATAAGAATAATTTCAGAAGATACAGAAAGCCACACTCAGAATAGGCAAGCAGCTATCGACATCACATTAATGACCGTGAACATATATCACAGTATCTGACGTGAAATGTGTTACTGCTTGAATGCTACATGTACGACCAGGGGAATTCATATCCAGTAATTAATACGTACGTATTCTAACAAAACTTATCGCTATTTTCTGCATTTTGATCACAATATTTATACAATCTCTTACAGTTGTTTACAAAAAAAATAGACATTTGTAATCCATGCAATTATTTTGAATAACCTAATATACTATTTAGAACTATGACAGCTTCCCAACGTTCATTTAATTAATACGTCCAATGAATGGTATATAAACCATAATTAATAGCTTTACTGTTACTAACTGTTAACAAAGGATTCAATCACTGAATCCGTCTTCAAGTAGATTTAACAACCAGATGGGAAAAGCAATAAGTGAAGGACGTTATCATGAAGAAGTTGAGAGATAAATGGAAACAAAGTGTTCATAGAAGACAAAGCCGAAAGAATTAAGCTGTCGCAATCTGGGAAAGGACTTGGAAAAATGGAAAGTCTGCTTTCATAAAATATCTGCTAAAAGTTATGGATTTCCATCATGCTTTTGTGTTGTTTTCTTATTTCAAATATTTCTGGCAAGAAATATGTGATTTAAAAACCTTATTCATATATTGTGACAATAAATTTTGTAATATATTTCTTAATCTGTAAATTACTTTTCAAGTCTTTTCGAAGCTGTTTGATGTTTTATAAATATGTATTTGTACCTGATGAATTCTGCATATGATAAATACTGAATTTAAATCTAAGTTATAAAAGAATTTTTATTCAATACATTTTTTTTCGATCTCTTATTATTTTTTGAATATCCAATAAAAATTACTGTACAAAAATTGTCTTAAGATTAACTTTTAGTAATAAAGTTTACAATTAGGTTAATTTTTGAATTTCGATGCCTCCGTCAAACATTTAAAGCATTATAATAATTTATATATGAAATAGAGGTGTTAATGTAATATAATATTAGTAATTAATGAAAAATGTTACAGGTGCTCTAAATTTCCAATTTTTATTATTACTTACTCTAACCCTTTTGAAACAAAATTTGGGATTGATCTTGAAAGTCGAGTACGAAATATCAATATTAACCAATGTAATAACTCAAACTTTTTAAAGAAAATCAGTAGTTTTAAGTTATTATATTGGTAAATTTTAATATTTCGTACTAAAACTTCAAGATCAATCCCAACTTTTGTTTCAAAATTGTTCGAGTTAATAATAAAAAAAATTGGAGTGCTCTCGAACAAACCTGGAGTATTTTTCATTAACATTATTTATTACTAATATTATATTATACTATATTAACATCTCTAACTTATAAATAAATATGCTTTAAAAGTTTGAATGTCATCTCCTATAGTGTTACTCTTAATGCCTGTAAAATTTCAAATTGATAAAGTCAAAATTGCAAAAAGTTATTTTAAAGCTCCCTGGTCGTCTTAATCTATAAACTGATATGGTAAAATTAATTTTCTTGATTTTAAGTCCCAAGAAAGAAAGATAGTACGAAGTGGTACATGTCTTTCAACCCATCTGTTGTAAATCATTTCTCCTAGGAACCAACAAAAGGAAAAACTCAGGAAAGAGAATAATTTCTTAGTGGTCATAACATCCTGAGGATTGTATTAATAGCCTATATGTTAGTGTCTTTGAACAAAAATATTTCATTTATCGATAATCCATAAAACTAAATAAAGCATTGCCTTTTTTTCCTTTATCGATGTAATCATTAAAACTCCTTTGACTCACTTCTTTCCTAGAGGGAATATTTTGTACTCATTTGACCTTTGTAGCCGAAACTTTTAAAGAGAAATTCTAATGTTGCCGAAATTAATGACCGAAATAATAATGCTGTTGTGACCTAGTGGTAGCATCTCGATTGAAGGGTTCCAGGTCCAAGACCTGATTACAACAAATAACCGCCATGTAAATCATAGGGAGCCATACATCCTCCCAGTGGTGTGGTATGGAAGTTTGGAAAAGGTGTACAAGATAGGTGCCATCGTTGTCATGTGACAGCGGCTCAAAATTACGAGGTGCGTACCAAAATAGATTTTTTTTCTTTAAACTGGGAAGTTAGCATAGCTATATTAATCCATATTGCGGTTTCCAATCCTTATAATCAAAGTTAAAATAATGAAAATTTTACTTCGCCCTTCTCAACGCTATACAACTAAGTACCATAGCCCAGCGATAAGTAAGCAGAATTTTCTGGTATCTTTTGAAGTTGTAGTAACCGTCTGGTGTCAATGTATTTCTATTGCTATGAGAGGACGAAGAGAAATATCAGGAGAGGTCCAAGCCATAAAGAATTCAAACATCTTTTTCTATGTTAAATATTATCATTTCGATTACCATGGATGCCAACGCGGGGCAAGGATAATTCAATTGTTTTACTATTAAGAGGATTACATAATTCTAACGTCTTAGGATACATATGTGGTAAATTAACTCCATGAGGAGTCACTCTTTATTCTTCCAGTGATAGCGACCAGTCAGAGGGCAGAATTAAGAGTTTATCATAAATAGAGGAGTGACGAACGTCAGCAGAGAGTGTGCGACCGGAAATAGAAAAAACAGGATGCTCTGATAAAGACTTAAACCTGAATTCTTGAGAATGAATTCATTTGCAAATGCCAAGAGTAGGCGAGAAAGATACTTTGAAAATCATGAACTGCCCATCCTCATGCTATATAAACTCCTTCTTCATTAAATATTCACTTGCAGAAATCATCATAATGGTCCCTTTTTTAATGAAGAAATAAAACGATTAAGCTAATCTAAGAGGACTGTTGAATTAAAACCTATCACGTCACACATATAAGTAATTGCAATCATAAATTGATTATTCTGACTCGCCTTGAGACACATGAATAAATCTAAATGACTAAACCACCTCGACTGCTCTGGCGGGAATCGAGGTTGAGCCCTAAGAACCATCAATGTCCAAAATACTATCCTTTCCATAGGAAGCACGCTCCGTCATGGGTAGGTGGTAGCTGCCCACCACCATTTCTGTATAGACCAGGTGGAAAGAATCAGCCGTTATGCCAAAAACTTCTCATCTTCATTCCTCAGATCCGCCATCCCCCTCTTTGGGAGAGATACTGATAAATACGACTACTTACTTATCTATAGTATAATCGAAGTAATAATGTACAAATAGAAATTACTATAACTATAACGGGGCATTATTTATCTCAATGAATTTAAAAATAATAATAAAATCCCTAAAAAAATGTCCTTGGTTGATTTTAATCTCATTCAATATCTCTTAACATAAATTGCTCTTTTTTTTAAATAACAGCGAGAAAAATGTAAAATTTTGTAGAAGTCGTCTATGATTTTTAAGCTCCTTTTATGATAAGTATAGACGTCCTTTATACCCCTGTTTTGGCGTTTATAAACGCAAAGAGTTCGACTTTATATAGCCCAGACACATAACAACTGCCCCAGATTTATCTGAATCTCGCCATAAAACGGCGAGTGGAATTTTCTTGGCGAAGCTATAACCTGGAAAGGCTACCCAGGAAAGTGTGATATTCTGCTATTTAAAGAAATTCAATTTAGATGGATCAGACAGGTCTCGGTTCTTTTGTCGATAAAGAGTGAATAATCTTTCCAAACACAAATATATAAATATATAAAGTTCTAGGATGACGTTACTATAAACTGGTTTAAATTAAAAAAAGAATTTTGAATCAGGGAAAGACTACAATAGATTATTTACAAAATAATTTATTATTTTTATTATTTTTATTCTAGCGCAGAAAAAGGAACTTGTACAATATTAAGAAGAAAAAAATGACCTCGATAGTTTAATAAATCTCCATATTTTTAAAGATTTCCATCAAAGCTCTTTTATTATTTTCTCCTATATAAAATAAACATAGAAAAATTGTTGTAAATAACATCAAAATATATATCTCTATATTTTGAAAATTCTTCATAATTCAGACCACTCAGAATCTGAAAAATACATTTTTGGTGTATATCTGTAACACCATATGCCTATGTATCTATGAACCAGATGGTATAAAAACACTTTGAATTTATTACATGAAATTTTGCATATTATTCAGTACTCTAGATCTGTAGATTTCTATCTAATTTTATACGAAATCTATTCAAAGGAAGTCTGTTGATCTATCCGAATATAAGTTAGATATGAATGAAATTTGAATATAGATTTACTATCTATAATGCAGGTATATAACAAATTTGGGGATCAGTCCATCTGTGGGTGGTGAATATTTGTCGTTCTGTATTTTCAGAAGCAGGTAAATGCTATAACTCAAACGCAGTGACTTTAATATAAATATATAATATCAAAAATAAGCAAACATGTGTGTGTGTGTGCGTGCGTGCGTGCGTGTGTGTGTGTGTGTGTGTGTGTGTGTGTGTGTGTGTGTGTGTGTGTGTGTGTGTGTGTGTGTGTGTGTGTGTAATATTAAACATATACAAAGATAAGATATTGTAAATGACATCAAAATAAGTAAATAGAAGTTTTGATAAAATATCCATGTTTCAGACAATTTCAGAACAGTATAAAAAGCATATTTTTATAATTATATCTGCCTATGCAGGTATATCTGTGAACATTATAGCACAAAAACGCTTTAAGTTAGACAGGAGAAACGGCATTCCAGTAAAATAATCTGTATGTCTCCCTAATCGATTGAAATATAATTATTTTAAAGAGCATGTCAAATATAATTCTATCATTAAACGAAAATTAAATACATCGGTTATGATTTATTTTTGATGCAATATATTTGATACATGTCCAAAACTTTTCTAAAAGAGTATGGCTACACATACAGGGTATCCAAAAAATTTTAAACCTTACTGTTAATTTTTATACTTCGAAGGTAGGAGGGCATTGTAAGTTATTATAACGTAAAAATAATCTACTGAATCAAATTATGTTAATGAAATAATCCGGATATCAATATTTAAACCAATTGGAGTAGTTTTAAGATTTTTTATATAAAACTGTAGCAGACAAAAAAACCCTTTCTATTGTCTGTAACTTTATTTTTGAATAAAATCAGAAAATCTACTGCATCAAAGAATTTTAATCCTTCACGTTACTTGAAAATTTACATAATATTCGAAGCGATTTTTCGAAATCACGTTTTTAATGATTTATAACGTTGATATTGTAAATGTTATGAATATTTAAATTAAATATTTTGAAAGTGAACATAAATGTATGTGTGCAACATAGGAAATTAAGATAACCATTTTCAAAAAAGAATTTAAAGTTTCATCGATCATTTAAAACATGTAGTTCACTTTTAAATCAAATTTACACACAAAAAAATCAGAACAAATTCCAAATTAATGGAATATTGTTCGTAATCAAAGAAATAAAATAGATTTCATTTAAATATCTTCCTTATCTTTGTTTTGACTATTTTAAATTTTGTTATCTCTATGTTTTATGCTTACTTAATATTGGGCAAGCAGTTTGGAAACAGTTAATTAAAAAATTGAATATACAATTAATTGCATAGTTCTACGTCACTGCACTTGTGATCATAATTACAAGAATATCTATTTAAATTTTGGAGAAGTACCGTTTCAACTTTATTTACATAGATTACAGTGAATATATATATTACAAAATACAGGGTGTTCATAATTAAATGACCTTTCTTTAAGGTCGTCTACAGGTGAAAATATTGTTCAGAAAATTATGAAATTTTGTATAGAACATAATGAAGGGATGGAAATTTGTTTGAGTGAATGAAAAAGGGTTCAAAATTTCGTCACCAGGAGCAATTTTTTTTAATGAATTACATATTCAGCATATTTTTGACAATTTTAATTACAAAAGATGTTTAACATGACGGCATAATTTTCCTCTACCATCTACCATTAAATATTGTGCTCGGAAAGCATTGACGTGCTTGCAAATCTGGGACAATTTTATTCTGAATTAAGGATGCATATAACTAGCTGTTAGGTGATCGAGTATGTTACCGGACCTCTCACACTCAAATTTAAATGCAAGATGGAGATCCTGCACACCTTAGCTGTTATGTAAAGGTCGTTCTCCACAATCGTTTTACAAAGTAACGTGTCATCAGTCATCACTTTCGTCATCTGTGACCTCCCCGGTCTCCAGACCTAAATCCATGATACTTTTGGCTTTGGGGACATTTAAAATATCTGGTAAGTCATGATAATCAAAAATATGCTGTCTAATTCATTTGAAAAACTGGCCCTGGTGACGAAATTTTGAACCATTTTTTTTATTCACTCAAGCAAGTTCCCCTCCTTTCATTATGTCCTATACAAAATTTTATAATTTCCTGGACAATATTTCCGCCTGTAGCCGACTTTAAGGAAGTGTTGTTTAATTATGGTAACCCTGTATTTAGTATTTACATAGATTTCAGTGAAATATATGTTAAAGTTGAAATGGTGCTGCTTTATGTTCTCAAAAATTTTAGATGATCTTGTAATAATGATCATAAGCCTCTCTCTCTCTCTTCGTGTGTGCGTGTGTGTGTGTATCTTTCTCTCTCTGTGTGTGTGCGTTCGTGCGTGAGTGTGTATCTTTCTCTCTTTCACACTGTGTGTCAGTGTGTGTGTGTCTATATTTTTCTCTCCTTCACTCTGTGTGTATGTGTCTAAAACTTTCATTTTCACTCTCTTTCTCTCTCTCTCTCTTTCTCTCTCTCTCTCTTTCTCTCTCTCTCTGTCTCTCTGTGTGTGTGTGTGTGTGTGCATGCGTGCGTGTGTGTGTGTATCTTTCTCTCTGTGTGTGTTTATGCGTCTGCATTTCTCTCTCCCTCTCTCTGTGTGCGTTCGTGCGTGAGAGTGTATCTTTCTCTCTTTCACTCTGTGTGTCAGTGTCTATATTTTTCTCTCCTTCACTCTGTGTGTATGTGTCTAAAAC
>JAOUZG010037017.1:2738040-2755948 GCA_026289955.1 Argiope argentata
ATGAGCAATCCTCTTTCTATGCCTACGTGGTCTTTCTATTGTCTACTGTTTCAGTTTATGAGCAATCCTCTTTCTATGCCTACGTGGTCATTCTATTGTCTACTATTCCAGTTTATGAGCAATCCTATTTCTATGCCTTCGAGTACTATGTTAATGTAAACCAACCTTTAAAAGAATTGATGCCTACAACATGAATATGTTCTTTTTCCCTCTGCTGATATTTCCTTTTTGTCAGTGGGATTAGTCTTCCCAATTTTTTCTCCCCTCTCTCCAATATATTAGTGAAAAAAAATTCGGAAGAATAACCCCACTGACAAAAAGGAAATATCAGCAGAGGGAAAAAGAACATATTCATGTTTTAGGTGTCTTTTTTTTTTCTCGCGTCTCTCTAATGTGTGTGTCACCACATGCTTGGCGCAGTTTAATCAAAAATGATTCTATCGCCAAAAACCTCCATCGAGTCAACCAACCTACCAATATATGTTTCCCCTCCTCACTTGAAAAATTATGGATTCTGAGTTATGTAAGAATAGACTGTTTGGTACGGTTTAGCAATGGAGACGAAGTATAAATTTTGAAGTGAATCCGATATTTTAACTGAATATGTCACGCGATGTTTAGCTTGAAAATTTATTATCCGATATGCAATAAATCACGTGCACCCAAAATCAAATATGTAAATTAAACATCTTTTTTCTGGCCGCTTGAAGTTGAAATTTTACATATAAAAAAATTTATACAAAATTTTATTAATATAAATTATTGTATTTTATAGTTATTTCACTAGCATAAATGAGAAAGTATAGACACATAGATCGTCAATACTTTATAAGATTTTTTTTCAAAATTTGATAATAATTTATAATTTAGATGCAATATGCAAGAATTTTGGTATTTTTAACGTAAAGGTGGAAAATGCGAGTCCAGTTTTTGCAAAAATCAACAACTTTTTGATAAATTATTTATATTATTTGTAATTATTTAATAAAAAGTAACTAAAATAATTTTTTTCTTTAGTAGACCTAAATAGGAATTGACTTTTTTATATACCATTACTTATATTATGGTTCACAAAACTAAATAGAGGAAATAAAAAAAATATTTATATCACCCATTAAGGATTTCTGCATCTCTCATTTCAATCATTTAAACTTATTTTAAAATTTTTAATCTCTCCTGTATTTTAACTCTTTTTTTTCTCGATAATTTGAAAACAGTATAAATCTCTATTGATCTGTTTGAGTTTTAAACGATAACTAAATCAACGAGCGATCATGTATCTGAGTTGATATCCAGTAAATATTTTTTTCTACTCTAATGAAGAATTTTAGATCTCTCGAGACAACCATTTCTATGGAACTGCTTTCACTTTAATGAATTTTTCGAACTTCTTTTTACTATAAGAATAAAAACTTACTATATTCCAAATTTTCATGTACGTTTCTCTTCGATTCCATAGTAAGTAAAAATGAAAATCTTACATTCGAAATATCTTTAAATCGTCCTTCAAACGGAGAAGTAAAATTCTTTTTAAACTATTTCTTCCGCCATTTTGATTTACAGAAATTGCTCGTGCCGATGGCAGAGAAGAAAAAGAACTGGTGAAAGTATTCCACGGTTGTTTTTCTTAACTGCAATGTTTTTCTTGTGAAACCACTCCTTGGCATGGCCACACAAAAGCTGAATAAACAAGGAGCGATGGCATGAATAAATGTTATCCTGTCCTTGCCCTAAACAATCGCAAAACTATGTAAATTTCTTCTGTAGTTTAATCATATGATCCGCCATGTCGGACATTTGTATATTATGATTACGAACGTGTAACAACAATTCACACAGTTTTACTGACTTTTATTTGACCTTTTCTGTTATAGATACTTCATTAATTTGATTTCTTGTAATTTAACTTTCACATATTTCCTGTTGTAATAAATTTCTAAAATTTTATTCAATTGCGTTCTTTTGATCATATAATTGTCTAATATTTTCAAAGTGTAATTAGGAGTAATCGATTCCTTCTAAACTAAAAATTTATTTAACACTAGCCGCCTTTGGCGACCAGTCAGTTAGCCAGTATTAATGCTCTCTATAATTTTCATATAATATTTTATGTAGCTTTGTCTCATAACAGGATTTTCACCACAATATTTTTAAACCAAACAAATTTTGATAATCGTATCATTCATTTATGGTATTATTTTTTTCAGATATTCTGTTCATTGTACTACTCATCTTTCTCTTTCTATCTGAGCTACGATTGTCCCGGAATTGATATTTTACTTACATGGTGGAGGGAAAGGTCTAAAATTCTACGTTTTTATAGAATAATGAAATTCAAATTTTCATAAATGTAAACACACTAAACAAATAAAGACACAATTGGTTTTCAAGAGATGCGAAAGCTTAAAAACAGCTTGGAAAATGACGCGCACAGAGGAAATAATGGTAACACACACATACACCTTTTTTTCTTTATTTTTTTCTTCCCTGCCCAGACTTTATTTTGAGCAGGCATAAATTAAATATCCATAAGACTAATAATAAAAGCAACTATTTTCTTTCTTTTTTAAACATCCCGTTATCTATGAATGAAAACCAACTGACTTCGCGTATTTCTTTCTAAACAAATCATAATTTATTATTTCCTGCTACCTAACTCAGTTGGTGTGGGGGAAGGGAATGAAAATTTTTGGCGGGAAAGTAAGAAAAGTGTCGTTTTAAGTTTTTTCCACGCATTTTTTTAATTTTTTCTCTCCATAAGAACCATCCTCGTGTCTTAACGAAAATATTTTTAAAAAATTAGCCGAATCGGTCAAGCCGTTCTCCAGTTTTGCGCTTAACAACGCATTTCGAGTTGAATTTTTATTAATATAGATGAAGAAGGCCATCTTAGGAAAACTGTTACAAGGTGAAATTGTAAAATTGCCACAAGTTTCTCTGGTACGTCCAATGAAGAGTTATAAAATATATTATTGAGAAAATAAGAAATATTAAATATTCTTAAAGAATTCGTTGCATGTATATTTATTTTCTTTGACAAGTTAATCACGAAACTATTTTATTTACACCCTGATGTCTTTTCAAAACCAGCTGATTCACGGAGATTATCAATTGTGTCCTATTTAAACAAAATATCTTGTATTTGATACGTATGATTTCCTAAAACAAAGTATATTTAAGCATCAAATTATGATTCATAATAAAACCATGTTATTTTAACATTCTTACACCTTATCTGGTTGTTTTATAAATAGATCTTCCTAATGGCGTCAAATCTTATCTTATTGAATTTTGTCTTTCTCATATAAATTGCACAAAGAATAAGAAATCTTTTTTCTTATTTCTCAACAACGCCAAAAGGCGTAGGACTAAATATTTGGTTTAAAAAATTGAAATTCAACGCAACATTGAAAAGCAATATTAAAAAAATATGAAAAAAAATCTTCTTAGAAATTACCCGAATTCAAGAAAAATTTGCACATCAATTAAATTGACATTTAAAAAAAGATAACATTCCGAATTACAAAACGAAAAATAATTTAATCTTGTGTGTAATATTTCCATAAATTGTTTCAAAAAAGCATTAAAATTTGGCATAATTAATCGTTTTGAGATACATATTTCTACCTTCTGAAACCTATATGAGTTAATTTTATAATGAGTTTGATGTGAATATTTGGTTGTTATTTATGTTACATTAAAACATATGTTTCGAGATAGTGCAGTACTAAGTAAAATTGACACCAGCGTCTGAATTTAATAATAATTATTATCGTGTTAAAAAAAATTGTATCAAAAATGATAGACATTTAATATTATGAGTAAGATATTTCCTATTAACTTATTTGGAAATTTAAAATATATGATTAGCATAATTAGAGGTTTTTTCTAACTAAAGTATTTCTAAGATTTCTCACAATTATATGATTTTATTTATATGTTTCCAGGCCTTTTTTAATCAAAAGTATTAATTTTACGTTTTAGTACATTATTTAAAACACTCTTTAAAAGTTACATATTTATTTTTATCATTGGTAACTTCTTATTACATGAATTTATTAAAATTATTTTTATAATTGTTTGATACTTGGCATTTGGTGGCACGTAATCAATTTAATTTACATTTCGTTCCCAACCTTTCAAAAAAAACCTTTATATTCATTTATTTGGAAATTCATTTGAACATTAAATTAAGAGATTGAAAATAACCTTTCAAAACGAAACAGAATTTTTTACTACTTTTTAAGCCAGTTACTACATTCATTTCAATTCAAAGAATTTCATAGATTTTTTTATACAAGCACATTAATAAAACTGCAAATAAATCTATTATATGGTTTCATCCGGAAGAAACTCTAATTTTTAGAAAAATGGGTAGGATTTCTTTAAAACAGTATTCCAATTTTTTTAAAAAATTATTTTACAGTATTGTGTTTTCGGTGTTTAATTGCTTCATTAATCAAATTGTTGTTGTAAAGTGATAATCTACATTAATGATTCTAAGAAATCCTAATTGACTTTTTCCAAAAGAACAATCCACATCTGTTTATCCTGATTTATTTCATTATCTGCAGGCTGAAAGAATACCCAAAAAACAGATGTGTTATATGTGAATAAGGTGCGTGTAATTTTTTGGTGGCATAGAAAAAAAACAGATTACCGCCTCCTCTTATAAAAGAATGAGGAAAGTACATTATCCTTAGATTATTTCTGATTTTTGCTAGTGGCAGCCCGCAAATGCTTTAAATGGTATTAACAGGCAATAGCTACGAAATATAAATCTCTCCCAAGGATGTAACATTCTGTTATCGCGCCGAAAATATATTTAGAATGCCTTTTTTTCATTCTGAATGAAACTAAAATTTAACATGGAAGTACAGTTATAGTCTCAAGTTACGTTTAGCTATATTAACCCCTTCAACGGAAATGACGAGTCCAGCTCGTCATAAACTTTCCTGAACAAACTGACAATGACGAACTAGACTTGCCAGAAATGATTGAGGTTTGATGCTTTTTTTAGAGATATATGTGCAAGTCCTATTGAGGCTATTGCTTTGATATACTTGTGTGCATGCTTCTAATTACCGTTAGAATTTAATTTGTATAAACTTATGTGAATAAATGTTGAAACATGTACTTACTTTCGTTTAAATGCTATGTAGAATTGTAATATTTTTGTTAAACATTAATGAAGAATTAACCCACACTAACTATATATATATAAACACTCATATATATTTAAATAATAACAAATTATTATTTAAATATATATAATAATTAAAGAAACAAATATTATTTTAAATAATAACAAATTATTTGAGTATCAAAACCGTAAGTTTCTATATCAATCCCCTCTCTTAAAACTAATAAAAATCGTCTGCCAGAACAGTGCTGAATGAAAATAAATTGTCTTTCAAGGGGTTAACGTCTTGCTGTAAAGCAACACTACAGCTATTTTGGGACGGACCTCGTAATTTTGAACCGTCATCAGATGACGAGGATGACACCTGAGCTAGCACCCACATCTCTACAATACACCAGCTTAAGGATGTTTAGCCGGTGGAATCGGATGTCCAATCTGAAACCCTACGGTTCACGAGTCGAAACTTACAATTTGTAATTTCAAGATTCAGGTTTCATTTGCTGTAGATTTGTAATTTCAAGATAATTGTCAAATTTCAATGATTTAAGTCTTTGTTTATATAAGTTACGTGCATGCATGAGTCAAGACCAACAGATGATTTATCCTTTAAGAAATTCTTGTTTGAATTTGATAAGAATCTATTTTTTAAAAACTAAATCTATATAGAAAATTTTATCTACCTAAGTCTTTGCGTTTTGGAATTCGAGTTCATTTGTTACCTAACAGATTGACTTCCTGTAAATGGACTTCGTTCAAAATTTGATAGAAATTTACAAAAAAAACTTGAATGAAAGTTTATATACCAAATTTCGTCAATGCAATTCAAATAATTTTTTAGTTAACTTTATAATTTTTGTGTGAACTCAATAAGATTGGAAAGTGGAGATTCATGAAAATCTCGGGCGGAAATTTCTCAACGAATACAATGCTTGCTCTATATATACTTTGTATATGTGGAAGTCATAAAAGCAATTATAAATGAATTTTAGATGGCACGTAGATTATCATAATTTTTTAAATCTATTTTCAAGCAATTATTCTCAAAAAGGAAATCTAAAGAAGCTTTTAATCATGTCAGAACATGTTTTTTGGGGGAATGAGGTTTTAGGCGTCAACAAAATAACGTAGGCAAAAAAAATGTTATCATCTGCACGAGCATCTCAAAAAAATACAGCTTTTAATAACGTGTTCCCTTTGCATTTACAAAAGCTCTGATTTTTTTTAAAAGCTAATGGCTACAGCAAATGAAACCTGAAGAAATGTCATTTTGAGCACGTGATTATGTGAAATGAAATAAATGGGAAATGTGATATTTTTTTTAACATTAAATGCGACAAAGTTTTTTGGATCGTTTGCAGTACTAAAGTGACTCATTCAATGAAACGATTAAAATGAATAAAAATATAATTCAACTTGCACGAGCACGTGGTGCTTGACCTTTCAAGAAATGATGTTCTGACATGATACATTGAAATATGCATAGCGGATTTCATTTTAATCTTTATAATATTTCTTAAACTACAGCAGTTTAGTAGATCTTGGAAAAAAGAATGAAAAGAAAAAAATACAAAATACAAAGCAAAATTTCCGACAATAATTGAAATTTTGAAACAAATAAATATCAAATACTTTATAACAAATTACCCATTCTTAGCAAAACATTGAAGAAATAATTATGAACATGTATTAAAAAGAAGAACAAATAAAAAAACCCGACATATATTTCAATAAAATATAACTTATTAGTTTTTCACCTTTTCTTAACAAGAATATATTCACAACTAATCTTCAGTTTCTGAATTTAAAAAAAAATCTGTTTCAACGATAATAATCGAATATCTTTTGAAATTTGCATGGTTTTGATAGTTTAATCTAGTTAGTAGAAAAGCAATTATTCTTTTTCTGCCCTACGTTTTTCCTTTAATTTTCTTTATCGAGAATTATTTTTCCTGTACTTCGGTTTTTATTATTTTTTCTTGAAAGATTAGTATAATTTTCCGTTTATACGCAAGGCAATTTTCTACAATTAAAACTTTAATTTTCTAAAATTACATAGTATTTTACTCTTAAAATGCATGTAGTAAAATTTAAAATCAATATTGGCAAACGATAATTTAAATGTCCTTTTGGTTGAGGTTTTCATATATTGTTTATAGAAAGAAACATATGAATAAATCTAATGCCAATATTTTGAATAATTTAATCCTGTTTTGGGAATTTCTTTTTAAAATATTGTAAACATTTAATGCTTGATTCAGTAATTGCTCTTTTCATAACAGATTTTTCATAACTCTTTTCATAACAGTGTTATAACAACATAAAAAAATTTTGGTTACTTTCCAATTGATCGAATTTGTAAATAAGTATTGAATGTCGAAAAAAATTATTGACATTATTCTTTCTACGACTTTAAAAGAAAATGTCTCGTTTAATTTGAGATGTGAAACCGCAATGACTATTATTTGTATATTAATCCCTTCTGATTAGTCCAGCTCGTCATTGACTTTCTTGAATTAACTGACATAGACAACTTCAATTTGCCAGAAATTTTTAATATTAGTTCTTTTTATGAAAAAAAAATGTTAGGTTTCTATATTGATCCCTCCTAAAAAATTAAACTCTTTCTAAGCAACAGGGAATGAAAATAAATTGTAGCTCAGAATTACAACTTCTCTAAACCATCTAACATCATGATGTAGAATGATATTGATGATGCCAAAATCCATCAGCAGTACTGATAATTCAAACAAGTTATATATAATAAAAATTAAATCGATTCTTTCTTAGGTCCGCAAAGAAAAATTTCATTTCAGTAACTTTTCATTAAATAACTATAATTAATATAAATAATTGTTCATAAATTATACCTGGCTAAAACAATATCAAGTTTTGTATCTGTTGAAAATAAATCGGAACAAATTCAGAATACACTCAACTGTCGTTGAATTTTCAACACCTGTTCAAAATTTAACCCCTATTAAGGCTACGCAAATACATGAATTTTCTACTCTGGTTGGGGTAAGGCAATGCAAATTCTATACAATACAAATACTATATTTTTAATTTTCTTTATCGTGTATTATTTTAATTCAAAAGTACTTCAAAATGAATCGTAAAAATCGATTACTTAACAATGTTTAATTTTAAATGCCTCAAACATTAAGAAAATAAACAGAATCGTTTGAAATAATCGGTCGAAAACATGTTAAGCCTAACCTCATTAGCATGGGGGGAAGCAAACTGAATTCGTTACTTATTTGGCGGTGGGGAAATGAAGATTTTTGGCTAGAACATTTTTAATTAATTAATTCAAAATTAATGAATTAATATTTGAAAATATATATATTAACGTCAAATGTCATCCATTACAAGTAAAAAAAATGTATTTGGACTTGAGTGACTGAATAAAAAGTATTTTACTAACGATTGTAAATTTGAATTATATATATATATATATATATATATATATATATATAAGAAGAGTGTGAGCTAATAGCAGGAATTGTTAAAAAAGAAACTTATTTAACTACGGAATGAGATGCTGTTTTAAGTGCCTGAGCTCATTCCGACAAATAATATCTTTACACATTTCCTCAACAATCAAATTGACTCCTTTTTTTTCCTTTCATTACTGGTTCTGTCAAAGGCAGGCGAGTTCCCGTTTGCCAGAGGTGTTAATAAAACACAGACGGCCGTGAAGCTAAAGGGCCTCGGGGGGTTATAAAAAGGCGCTACTCACATTCCTTAGTTTCCCAACAGAATTAAAGAATGTTGTTGTTGGGACAGGAATATTAAAATTCTTCGATTTTTTTTCTATTTCTTTTAGCCATTTTGTTCTTTCTCTCAACTATAGTAGTGAATCCAATTTTATAGCAAGTTTGACATTTTTAAAGGAACAAGGGGGTTGAAGGATTTTAACTTGTTTTCAAAAACGACAGTTTTAACTAGTTTTGAAAATGCCTAGGCTGACATGTATTTGTGTTTGTTGTTGTTGTTGTTTTTAACATTTATCTAATAAGAAATAGTTTATGCGAAGTATTTTCAATGTATAAATACAGAAGTTGAGTTTGAAGTTCTTATGAGAAAAGTTCAAATTATTGCCACCAGCACCTAATAAGTTCGTCCTTTATAAATAGTTTCACAAAATGTATGAGTATTTTTTCTCACCTTAGGCATCGAATTCGTTTCATTAAAATTGTAAAAAAAATGAAATGATTATGGTGATACCATTCACGAAAAAACAGAAACTGTCACATGTTTATATAGTATATTATAAAACTATAAATTGTTTTCAAAACAAATACTCGAATGCCATGTCTTTTTTCCCCGCAAACTCTATTTAAACCGACCATGGACCTTTAAAATGATTTTTTATAATTTTCACTTTAGCAATTTGAAATTTTACAGGTATTTAGAGTAACGCTATAGAAGATGACAGACAAATTTTTAAAGTGTTATATTCATTTATTTATGAGTTTGGGGGGTTAATATGATATAATATTAGAAATAATTAATGTTAAGGGAAAATGTTCCAGGTGCCTAAAATTTGTTTGAAACCCTTCGAATTTTTATTATTACTTTCTCTAACCCTTTTGATACAAAAATTAGGATTAATCTTGAAGTTTCAGTTCGAAATATCAAAAATAACCAATGTAATAACTCAAAACTACTTAAACGTTATTTTAGAAATCGGTAGTTTTAAGTTATTATTTTAGTTAATTTTGATATTTCGTACTCAAACTTCAGATTAATCCCAACTTTTCTTTCAAATGGGTAAGATAAAGTAACAATAAAAATTGGAACGCTTTCGAACAAATTTGGAGCGCCTGGAACCTTTTTCATTGATGTAATTTATCTCTATTATATATTATATGAGCTCCCCTAACTCAAAAATAAATGAATATAATGCTTTAAAATTTTGTGCGTTATCTCCTATTTTGTTATTCTTAATTCCTGTAAAATTTCAAATTGCTAAGGTAAAAAATTGCAAAAAATCATTTTAAAGGTCCCTGTTCACCTTAGGAAAAGTAACTTTTTTTTGTAAAATTTTTATGAAATTGGTATATTTAACATAAAAGCGTCTCAAAGAAGTTCAATTTTCTAACGTTAATGAACAGGCAATTCCATCGAGTTTTAAAATTTTACTTCAGATTCTAAATCAGACAAACTATTTACTATGCCAAAAATCTCAATTAATCTGCGTTCACACGAGACCAGCTTTTACTCGAAATGGAAGACCACGCTTGCTTCAGAAATATTACACGCCCCCAAAGGGCTGTCTCATCGGATTAACTATTTACCATTGCCCTATCATGGTCACGTGATCTGCATAAAATAGGCGTGGTCTTCCATTCCGCAGCAACAGCTGGCCTCGAGTAAACGCTGCTTGAAGTCAATTCTTTTTCTTGCCAAAATCCAGTATGCTATATAGACGAATTATAGGCTTCAGAACAAGGAGAATAAAAAAATACCGATCCTAGGAAAACGAAAAGTAGCAGTTGCATGACAAACGCGCTTGTTTATACAAGGAAGCAACTAAAATATTAAAAATGAGTAGATGAATTAAAAATTCTTAATTTCTTATAAAGCTTTTCTGGGAAAAAATTATAATTGGCATACCCGTCTTAACACTTCGCATTCCGATGGTGCCTTCGAGGCACCATTCAAGAAAGTTTCTCATTTTGACGTTTTATTCATTTATTTTTCAAATTTAATTGTTAAAAACGCCCGCTTAATGGTTAAGAGATGTAGACTAATTTTTCAAAGAAATTCAAACTTATAAGAATTATGCATATTTATTTTTCATAGCAATAAACAAATCTTTGCAGTAGGTGAATAATTGTGCATCTAATTATTTTTCGGAGTGCGAAGGTTTAAAATTATTAAAATCTTGATTATTTAAACGCAGCCTTTGTACAATTTGGTAAGTGTGTTTTGTTTTTACGAAGCCTGCTGAAGTACAACAGGTGTCAGAAAATAGATGTAGCGACATTTTTTTTTCTTGAAATCTCAACCAAAATATTGATTGATTCCTTAAAAAGTTATTCAGATTCCTTGTGATTTCTTCCGAAAATATTATCCCACACAAAAAAATTTTTTTAATCCTTTCAAAATTAAGAAATTATCTTTTTTTTTAATTGCTTTTGTAGTGTACGTTTTTCTGAATTTTGACAGTTGTTTTGAAACAATGTTAGTATAATTTTCCAACATCATTCTTCTACTTTTTAAGACGAATCAAAACATTTTTATTGTTTTTCTGTATATTTAATTTAATATGTTTTTTTCCTCTGTTTAAAGCAAAAGAAGTTCATTTGTGATTAGATAAAAAATAACAAAGTAACGCTTCAGAATCTCTAGAGTCAAAAGATACACGAAAAGACTCCAGTTTTATTAATACTGCTATACTACGGATTTTGACTGCATTCTGAGGTTAATTTGAATAATAAATAGAGCATGTAGAAAGTTACAGAGGTCACACTACTCTAATATACTTCACAATTCAAGGCTTAAAAGTAATCATGAGTAACGAAACAATATATGCAGAATTAAATAATACTTCGAATAGAAATGGAAATTAAAGGCAACCAATATTACCAGTGAAACAGATGGTTGCTGAATTCGGCTGGTGTTATGTCAAGTAAAAAGTAAATGCCATTTATAATTCCTAAAATTTTAATGTATCATTCTGTATCTGCCCCAAGTACATATTCATCTATTGTAATCCATTTTTCAAAAAATAAACAGGAAATAAAACCTCAAAGCTTTACAGCACACACTCTAATAAAGGTGTTAACAGAAAATGCCTTGATCAGCAATGGATATACAATAGTTACGAAGTATTAACCTTTGGCGTGCATTCAGCAATTTTACTGAATATATCGTAACATACTTGGTGAGTTTTTTGGTGTTTAATCCCTGACATAAACCAATTGTATTGAAAAATCGGATTAGCGTTTCAGATTCCTCAACCAATTGAAAAGTTTGTGGCAAAACTGTACTTGTAAATACAAATTTCAATACCAAATTGATATATTTAAGTCGATGTATTTTTGAATTACTCTGTTGATATATTTCTGGATTTAACGACCGACAGACGAACATCTAGCCGTTTGTTTTGCCATCGAACTTTGACAGGTTTCTACACTACAAATGTTAAATCTGTACATCAAATTCTATCAACCTAGTACCCAATTTTATAGCTTCAAGTCGTAATTATTGTACTAAATCATATTTGATTGGACTGACAGACTTCCTCTGGGGGAATTTTATTCAAAAATTGACAGAAATCTACAAATGTGATATAAAGACCACGTGCCAAATTATATCCGTCTAGCTCAAAGATATACAGAAAGAGTAGGAACACTCCCCCAGTGGACGTTCAACTGTAAAGTCATACACAGCATTCAGAAGAGGCCTACAGCGAGCCACACCACCTAGAAAATTCGACCAGGGGTGGCCGACAGACTCAGGGATCCTTGAACCCAGAATCTCCAGGCCCCAGGGAGAAGCTATGTTGGGACAATCACAACTCCGCAGTCATCATCCTATAAACCTGCTCAAACATGGACAGATGGACATTTTCTAAAAATGTATTTTTCTAACTCAAAGAAGTCATAAACGTGTAAATTCGTCAAAAAATAGATTTTGAATATTTTTAACGATTACTATACTTTTTCTATATACGTACACTTGAAAGTAAAAATCATTTATTTGGCATAAACTGATTCTTGATTTAAAACATACATTATGGTCAGAAAAGTAAATTTACTGAGTAAGACATCTGTGTAACATCAGGGTAATTGATAATGCCACATTCATATCTCATATGAGTAATATCCAGTTTTATTTCAAAGGATGCTCCGGGCAGAAACTGAAATATTCATATCTCGCTGCGTAGCGGGGAAAGAAGCCGCATGACTGAAAGCATTTCTAAATTCTGTAGATATATACAACATTATTATGGTATCTATTTTAATTATGGGCCAATAGCTTGCTTCTGAAATGCTAGGGTAAATCTAGACTTCCAGTAAGGAAATTGATTAATTGATTTGAATATTCAAATCATAATAACCATTTCACAATGTTTAATTAAATAAACATATTTTTGAAAAAATAAAATACAGAATATAAATCTTTAAATAATTAATTAAATACTAAGAAGAAACCGTATTTATTGATGGATCATTTTGGCCGGTATAACTTGGTAGGTAGGACGTTGGATTCACTTCCCTTGAGCTGCGAGTTCGAACCCGCCAGTCGAAGATTCTCCATGTATATGGTAGCTGGCGCACGTTAAATCGGTAGTAGTCACAAATTCTTCCATGCCTAGAGAAATATAACTGGGGGGGGGGGGGTATTGTTTCAGAGGTGATCGGTCTCTGTTCCAGATCTAAATTACAATCTGTGGATGAATGAATGAAAATTATGAATGAAGTTCGCCATATAAAAAAGGTTGTGACGTGTGAGTAGCTAAGTAGAATTCTTGGCCCTAAATGGCACTACTGAAAAAAAAGGTGCTCATTTGGCTTAAATTGCTGACAGATCCTGTAAACTGCCCTAAATAAAAGCAACAACAACATATCTTTCTCAAAGAGGCTATTAAAATGATTTATCATTGTCTAAAATTGTGATTTTTTGATTCGCAGAACTTTACTTTTTTTCTATAGCGTTAAAGTTATAAACATATTTAATTAAACAATTTCAAATGAGGGTGGATGACTATAAAAACTCGGATTTTATAACTTTACCAATAAATTCACAAAATTAATTCAAATAACATATATGTATTTATAATTTTGTCTCTTTACGCAGTTTAATTCATGAAAGGTGAGACAGTTTTACAGTTACTTTAAATAGTATCGTACGAATGTGGTTCATTTCGCCATTCAGTGATTTCTTTTCTCGCCTTTAGCAGCAAAAATTAAAGTTCCAGAATATTCTCATACCTTCTCCAGAATATTCTCATATCTCCATTAGGATTTTAATTCCAATTTTTATTTTAAAACATTTGATGCACCACCACAGGAACTATAAAAACAGAGGTTAGCAGACGGGAAGAGCATTCGAGGCGAGAGAAGGGAGTAGTTAAGCGAAGTCTCTCTTTGTAATTTTGATCTCCAATTCAATATCTGTGAACCTTTTGCGTAGTTGAGTTTGTTTTATAGTGGTTTGGTGCTTCTATTCACTGCAAATACTTTCTTGTGTGTTTGGTTACTGTGTTTTCTTTGAGAATAAAGCTCATTATTTCTAAATGAACCTGAGGAATTTAATCTTTATCTGTACCCCTACCTGGCAGATTTTTACTAGCAATACATAATCATATATAAGATCCCCTTAAATTGTTTGCACAATAACGATTTCTTATATCTTTATCTTTACTTATAATAAAGCACAATGTGTGTGTGTGTGTGTGTGTGTGTGTGTGTGTGTGTGTGTGTGTGTGTGTGTGGGTGTGTGTGTGTGTGTGTGTGTGTGTGTGTGTGTGTGTGTGTGTGTGTGTGTGTGTGTGTTAGCGCACTGCGGGCCAGACCGTTTGACCTACAGATACCAAATTTGGTATATGTATACCTCGGGTGCCGGGAATGTGCACCTCGGAGCCCTTTTTTTGAATTTCTAATTAAAATTTTAACTAATTAAAAATAAGCCAAATTTTAACGTTTTTTCGCTATAACTTCCGAAAATATTACGGCACAAAATTGATTTTTGCATCACGTTAAAGCTCAAAAAATTAGCTTTCCCATGATATTAATGTTTTGACCTACGAATTAAAACTATATTTTTAATGAATTTTTAAACATTTAATTTAATCGTTTTTTTTTTCAACAATTTATTTCGCAAAAATAAAATAAAAATAAAATTTTATCTACTCGAGGATCTCAAAAAAAATCAGCTTTTAATAAAATGTTGCCATCACATTTTCAGAAGTTCTGATTAAAAAAAGTTAATTACTACCAAAAATAAAATAAAAAATACAGTTTTCGTCACGTGATTATATGAAATGAAACAAATAGGAAATGATAATTTTTCTTGATCGTTTGCAATATCAAAATTATTAATTCAATTAAAGAATTAAAGTAAATAAAAATACAAAATAAAAATATATTACAAAAGTGCGACAGAAAAGCACCAAACGATAATCTTCTGAGAGCGAGATTAATTATTTAAAAACAAGAAACCTTTAACGAACTTTGAAAATGACGTCATTTCAAAGAAACGACGAACAAAAAGCAATTGCTAATCAGTAGTAGTAAAATATTTTTGCATTCTTTTTTTTTAAAAAAAATTTAAACTATAAGACATGTTTTGAATTGTTACTTTTATTTATGTGAAGAAGATATTTTGTGGAAATCAAAGAATTCACCTTATTGATTGTAATTTATCTCCGCATTTTAATGAATCATGCGAAATAAAAACTTCTTTCAACGAAGTAACGTAATATTAAAGCAATACTGGTAAAAGTAGGTCAGTTATTTCAAAACGCATCTTCTTTCAAACAAGCATACGTAATAATTAACAATGCAAAATTTGTAAAAGCATATAAAACTATTGTTACCCGCATATTTCGGAGACATCAAAACTTTCTACCAAAACAATATCATGTTCTCTGACGAGAAAAAATAAATCAACTATCATTCCAAATTAAACATATAAAAATGTCATTTTCGGCACGTGTCTGCATAAAATGAAACAAATATGAAACATGATATTTTTGGAAAATAAATGAAACGTTTTCTATGATATTTTACTATACATATATTACTAATCCAATTAAACAATTTTATTTAAGGCAAATATGGCTTAACATCTACAAGGCATCTTCTGTAATCGGAGCCCAACATCTAATTTCTTAATATTTTTGGGAGAGACATAAATCTCTTAGCAATTGGTCCAATTAAATATATAACTATAGATTTAGGGAAAAAAGGCTGATGAATTAAATTTTTACATACAAAATCTGCCATGTGAATCATATTTAACAAAATTTTCTTGAGACAATAAGTTCTTAAATAAAAAAGTGGCATTCCTATCAACTAAATTAATCATCAAAGCTGATCGATCTATGAAAATTTCAACATAACTATTCGATATAAACTGGAGATTTTAGATCACTTTATCAAGATATCAAAGAAGCCAAACAGTGTTACTCTAGAATAATTGGTCTAGGTTACGATAATGATGATTGTTCTAAACTTGCAATATTCAGAACTGAATAAATCAGCCAGATTTAAAGAAGATAAAAGTGCTTATTTATTTATTTAGAAGTTGAAATATTAAGAATATTTTACAAATATGAATCTATAAGACCAAAGGAATTTAAACCATAATTTTTTGAAATATATTTATAAACCCAAAATAAATATTATTGAGAGCATTTATATACATCTAAAAATAAAATTGAAAACTGAAGATTTCAATTAACCTGTGAAATTTTAGCTGAATAATTCCTTGAGATCTAATAAATTATTAAAAAAAAATTATAATGTTTCAATTTCTGTATTGAACATAAAACTTCAATGTCGGACTATTCTGCTTTCAGTTCTTAGTTTTATTTAAAGACATGCTTAGATTGAGTAAAGAGGTCTTTATATTAATTGAAGTTGCATCCTTTCCACTTTAATTTAAAAGTGAATTTTGCGTGCACTGATAAAAAATCAGAGAGAGATGCGGAGTTCAAAAATCAGGACTGCTTAAGGCCTACAAAATAGTATAAGTGAATTATATGACTATCGAAATTTGAAGCTTAAAAATATTTTGCTGAAAAACTTATTATGAGACCAAGTTATATAAAAAATGATTTAACCCTTTAGTCGGCATTAATATTGGCGAACCGACTGGTCGCCAAAGGCGGCTAGTACAGTATAAAATAAAAGTTAAGAGAAAAAGGATTTACTGTATTTCAATTAGCAATTCAGAAGAAATTTCTGTTGATTTTCTTCAAGATGAGAAGTATTAGTCGTTAGGAGAAGAACATTAGAAAAAGAAATAAAATGGCATGATTTTAAGGAGAGTGTTGTGACCTTGAAAGCGATTCGTTTCTACTAATCCCCCGATCATAGAATATTTTGCCAATAAAAACACTCAAGCGCCTTATCGATGCAAAAAGCTTCGAAACTGTTAACTATCATTTGATTTATTCTTTTCGTTAGAGAAAACTCATTAAATTCCCATCTGAAGTTAATGAATTTCCACTGTCGAAAATGAGATTCACATCCTGAATTCACATTAATTCATTCATTCACATAAATAAATGAATATCATTTGTGAATTTGTAAATGAAATTGATGAAATTTACATCATCCGCTATGCGGTTTTTGGAAATACAGCCTAGCGAATGATGCGAATTTCCCCATAACCAGAGAACGCCATCATTTTTTTCACCTTATAGGGGTCATAAGACGAAAAACATATAAGGCCATATATTGGGCCATAAGGCGTTTTCTGTAAACAAACATATTTGCATGTTCGTATGTCATTCGTAAAAAGGAATACAAAGAAAATTTCCCCAGCTAAAATAGATATCAATGCTATATTTCTTTATACGTTTTTTTTATATTTTAATATAATTCAGTTCAATAATGACATTCAATAATTACAGTTATATGTCAGTGATTTAAGCCAAGTGAGTCTCTTGTTTTTTCAGTATCAAAAATTTGGGCTAAGAAGGCGACTTAGCTACTTCATGCGTCACATTCTCTTCCACAACAAATTTTTACAGGGAGACACATTCACACATCTATACAGACCGAGACTCGAACCCGAGACGCC
>JAOUZG010037017.1:2763019-2778379 GCA_026289955.1 Argiope argentata
ACGACTTGAAATTTGGTGATAAAGATTAACGGATTACACCATTGCCCTATTGACATAATTGGCGGTTTAGCAATTCATTGGTGACGACTTCAAATTTGGCGATAAAGTTGGTTGGTATAATACGTAAGTACCAAATATATTTAGGAAACAATTCGAAACCACCAATTTTTTAATCAATCTTATTTTAATCACCTGATTAAAAATATAAGCATAATTCTTCATCTCTTTTTCCGAATTTCACGAAAGAAGTCTCTTTGAGCTTTGAACATGCAAATATTTGAATAAACTCATTTTTTATCGTAAAAGCTTGATTGCGAGGAAATTTGGGAAACCAACAAAAATGCTGATTGAGGAAAATATTATTTTATCTCATTCTGCTTTAGAAAATAGCAGATAAGGCTTTTAAGCTTTCCAAAATAGCTTTATTATTAATAAGATAAAATGTAAAGAGTTTTTTTAAAAAATAACCCACATATTTAGATAGTTATTAAAGTTTTTTTAACCCTATATTTACCACCTTTATTTAAAAGTATCGCTAAAATCAATTTGATATCTCCATAACATGGATCTTTTTCTAACTGTATTCAAAAGAGAATTATCTTATCACCGGCGCAAACAATAGATATTAGATAAAAGCAGGAATTAAAAAAATCCTTAACTATAGATTAAATTAAGATATTTTAACTAATTAAAGCATTTTTCCTCTTTTCCGAACTTATTTTGCCCTAAACCTTAACTAATTAAGCAAAAATAGAGGGTAAAATAATACGGCAAATAAAGAGTCAAGGTAAGTTTTGATTGTAAAATGCAGAGTTTCGAGTTAACTTATATCAATCTTACAAAATATGTGGCATTGTATTAAATTATTATAATGAAATTTAAAGAAAAATTTATAAACGTTCGAGGAAATAGTAACATTTTAGTCAATAAATTTTAATTGCGCTTGCGAGTAATACTGCTTTTTTTCCTTTCTTAATTTCAAAAATAAATACAAAAACTCATAAAATTTCCACTAAAAATTGTTAAGATTTAAAAAAAATAATGGCATTTATATGTACTCAAGTTTTTATTTCTGTCTAAGAGAAACACATTTCTAATCTGTAGAATAATTTAATGCAACTACTTAAAAAATGTAATTTAAGAATATCCATTTAAGGAAAATCTCTTACTTTAGAGCCCTCGTGAACAAATCTTTTAATAAAATAAGGTACTTTTCCGCTAGCCTGGCGCCAGCCAAAAATCACCAAATAATCTAGAATTCCATCAAATTTCTTAGTGATTTTAAACCAAAAAATAGCCAAATAATGTAGAATTCCGCGATATTTCTTGGTGATATTAAAGCGAAAAAAATTTCAAATAATGCAGACTTCCACCAAATTTCTTACAGGGATTTTCAACTGAAAATTCGCCAAATAACGTAGAATTCCGCGAATTTTCTTGGTGATATTAAAGTGAAAAAATTGTCAAATAATACAGAATTTCGTCAAATTTCTTACAGTGATTTCGAACCGAAAAAATCACCAAATAATGTATAATTCCACCAAATTTCTTTGGCGATTTTTTGCTAGCACCCGTCTAACGAAAAAGTACCAAAATAAGAATTCTTGTATGTTTTTACATGATCGAAATTTGAAAACAGTTTATTTAATCTTTCTAAAAAAATCTATAGAAAAATGTGTAAATCCAAAAAATTTTGAATAATTTTAATTCCATAGTATATGTAATAAGGAATGAATCTCGTATTTTTATCTCCCTCCGTTAAATCTAAAAAATAAATTTTGGATTTATAATTGCGAGATTGTTTGTGTGCTTATATGCGTATAAAATTAGTTTACTATGAAATAAACGAATGAATGGTCGATATGTTGATATTAACATTTTTATATGACAATACGTTGATTAACATTAGTTTTATATACTATAAATCAATTTTCATTTCATTTTACGAATATAATTTTCTATTATTAATTATACAATTATTTGGATAACCATTATTCGAATAGGGTCTGATCCGAATAAATAAAATTGAAATCTATTTCGAAAACGAGTTTTTTTTTAAGTACGTGTTGATACGTACGTACGCTCGATTCATTATCAAATCTTTTTCAAATAACAATAAGGAAAACTATATATGATTTTGTTTCATACTAATGAATAACATTTATTTCGAATAAATAGAAAAAAAATCTACAAACGTCTAACACGCCACCAAGATTTTTCTATAAAAAGAAAAAAAAAATGTTAAATGAATCTGTTTAACAACGTCAAAATAAAGGGGTTCTTTAACTGTGTTTTCCTTCGGATAAAAAAAAAAGAAATGCCGACTAAAAAAAGAAAGAAAAAAGCTTTCTGGAGAAAGTCAATACTGCATTTCATTCAAGACCTTTATTGATTTAAAAATGCTTCTTCGGCTTGGCGACAATATGGGAAACTTTAAATGGAACTAAAAAGTTTTCGTTAAATAAAATATTATACTCGAAAGGAACGAAATTCAAAAAGAATTTCTTCAAATACTATTGAAACTATTATACTTAAATAAGATTTCTTAGGTAAGTATGTGACGAGTCAAAGCTTCGCGTTTTCAATATTTATTCGGTGACATCAATGTCTTGACCTATTTTATAAACATTTTTGATTAGAAGAAATTATAAAGAGTAGCTATATTGCAATTATTTAAGTTGTCCATTATGTATTTCACTTTCAGATTTACAGTTCGCCACTAACTTTAACAAAACGAATGGATTTTAATTACATTTTAGATAGAATTTTACGCAATAAGTTTTAATATTTAGAAATAGTTATAATAAGGTATTAATATTGATTTAAAAAATGCCACATCTCAAATATGTTAGATTTTATTATTTTTAATATTTTATTTTTATTTATCTTTAATTTATATTAATATATTATGTATTACTTTTATTAGATTGTTTATTTTTAAATTCATTTATATTTTTATTATTTACACATATTATACTAGATTTATTATTTTTGATAGATAATTTTTGATGTTTGATAATTATTTTATTTATATCTCATTTTAAAATCCTTACTAATATGCTTAAAATATTTTATATTCTTAATCTTAATAATTTTTTCTAAATTCTCATTTACTATATTCAAATTATGCATATAATTTCAAGCTTTTCATTCATTTTAATTGATGCTCAGTTTCCCTAAATTCTTTGTTTTTTTCCTCCTATTTGTTTCTATCCAGTTTCATTGATATCTATTTTCACATATTACTACTAAAAAAACCATTGTCTACTCAACATCAGAATTATTTTACGGAGTTTGCTCTATGATGCCAATATAAGTGCTTTAAAATTTATTATATGATTATTACAAAATTCTGTTTTAAACACCATATATTGATAATCTAAATTACTTAAAATACCATTAAATGTTTTTTTTTTGAAAGTCCAAGATTATTACTTTGCTATGATTTTAACTCGTAGAAGAATAATTGAAAGTGAACAAAATGAGTACTTTTCCTGAATCCTTTTTTAGGTTTTAATTGTCGTTCTATTGGGTGCTTTTTCTTTCAATTATTGATTTCCAGTTTATCATATTGAACCCTTTCTATCTTCTGATTTCATTGTTCATACTGCTACATCAATTTTAAGAATTATCTCCTAAAAATCAGGGTTTACAGCCCCGCAAATAAAATGTAAATATCTGCTTGCCCATCCTTAATCACTTTATTTTGGTGAAATCAAAACCTCTAGGCGCATGCGCAAACACGGGTAAAATTTCCGAAAACTGAGAACAAAAAGAAACATTCTATCTCTTGTCTCCCATGAACTATGATTCCCAGATTATGATTAAAAAAAGTTGAAATTTCACATATATTGATAAATTACCTTAATATCACACTTATGATAAAAAAAATTGCTTTACTTTCGAACTCATATTACATCTTTTATTAACGTTATAAATGTAAAAACATGCATTTGAAATGTTTACACATATTGATTAATTACTATGAACTTAAATATTCACTTTAGGTACATCAAGCACATGCATTATTTTCGGGTTTATATTGTTTTTAAGGAATTCTGTATTAATGGACAGAAATTTCAATACAAATATATATTTCAAGAAATGCAAGAGAAAAAAAAATAAGTTCACTGAAAAGGAGAACTTACGTTGTTTTGGTCAGTCCAGTATAAATAGAAGCCACTTTTATCTACACGTAATGTTACAGGAGTTCCAACTGTAGAATCCTAAAAGAAATGAAAAAAAGTATGCGTTAAATTCTCTTGAATAACAAAGTGTCATATATTATATTATAATTCTTGATATTCATAAAAACGTTAAAAGATGTTTTTTTTTCAAAATCGTGCTTATATAATTTCACATTCTAAAGGAAAGTTCTGGTTATTTTTACAAACTAATTTCTACACCCAGCGCGTTGTTCGAAATTTAAATACTTACATGAATCTTTTTTTTTTGATGCAGAAACTCAAATTGCACAAATCTTTATAAAACACTAAACTAATCTTGTATAAATTATTATAATACACAAAACTAATCATTTAAAAATTATTACAACACACATAATCCTTTCACTTTACCACGTCAGTTGATTTATTGCTTTTGGGTTTTGATTATACGTAATCTCAAGATGTTTCAGGTTTCTTAGGTACTCTTTAATAACCACTTTAAAACAATAAAAAGAAATCCAAAAGATACGAAGCAAAAACATCAGAAAATAATAGTAGAATAGATGAGTCTGCCGGGTTTCAATATCGTTATCCTTAACATTTAAAAAAAATAATTAACAAAAAAAATTTCTGTCGTTCGAAAACTCAGAAAACATTAAAATTTTTAAAGTTTTAAACATGATGTAATTTTGAGAAAAAAGTAAAATTTAATCAAGTAGAATTACTGTGTTACTTTTTTAAATACTTTAATATTTTAAGAATGAATTTTTTTAATTTATTTTCTAATGAAAATACCTTTATCTAAGATAAAAATGGTTCAATTTATTTATTTTGAAATTGAAAAGAAAATAATTTAAAACGTCAAGGTTACGATGCCTAAATATGTCATTTTTGGATTACGTCTTATTTAAATCGATTTCTGGAACTCAGTTGAAGGGGGATGATATTTTAAAGTTGGTTAAATTCATCTGAAATGATATTTAAATACAAAAACATGTGTTATAAATTGCAGGCAGGAGTCAATAAAAAAATTGTTTCTTAATAATTGTTTATTATGAAGTTCAGTTATTTGCATTACATCCAAAATATTTGCAACAGCAACCCCTTTTATTAGTATGAATGTTTAACTAAGAATATACGAAACATAATTTTAGCGAGCTTCATTTTCAAAGCAGTACACCATAGATAAGAGTGGATTTTATTAAATTTCCCTGTTGGGTTTCCTAAAAATGTTCCCTCTGAAATAATTACGGTTCTACGTCTGTTTACTTTCTTCTGAGTATTTTCGAACACATCAAGGAGATAAATATTCTTAAAATCATGTTGTATCTTGTATATATATTTATTTTCTTACTGGCATGATCTCGCATTAAATTTCCTGCATGTAGATTAAAAACGTCACAGGGAATTTGCAAATTAATATATCTTATTTTATTAATTAATGTAATTATTAAATTAATGTATCACAATTTATGTATATTTGTTGAATACCTATTCAGAAATTTATAAATAATAATAGAAGGCGTATTTTCGTTGTTATTTCAAATTTAGATGTTTTATGTACGAACTTGTGAAATAATGTCTCCGATTTTCAAACGACAATAACAAGACTGCAATTTTATGATCTGATATATTTGTTCATGATTAGACGAACTGGATGGTCTACCAGATCCTGATTCATCTATGGTCAGATTCTCTAATTTTCTAAAATATTTTAAACCTCTCAAATATTCTTGATCCATAAGTATCTTTAAGAGTTTTTTTTTACAACATTTAAATATTTTTCGGTAGAAATTGTATTATGGAAACAAGTTTTAAAGCAATACGTTAGTTATTTTGGAAAAAAAAATTAGTAAAGTTAAAATTCATATTTCATTAAAAACAAATTTATTTTCAGATGATAAAGTGGAATTAAATATTAAGTTATTCTAGCTGTTTGAATCAGAAATTAATTTTTTATAAGAGTTTGCGAATAATTTATAATGTAAAAATTTGAAAAAAGCATTTATTTAAACCTGGAAATATATGTTTCCATTTAATTTAATATCAAATTGAAACATACATTTTAGTTACAAAAACTAATTGAATGAGATGAACAGCTACATGAAAATACTTTGTCCTTTGCAAAACTGGATTTAAAAAAATCAAATTGTTATATAGGGCTCGTAATTAAAAAATGTTCTAAAATGCGTCTCATACATTCAGTTGCGTATGTAAAATATTTTTATTTATGAAATTTATAGATAATTGGGTTTTTTAAACGCAAAGAGACTATAATCAAAACTTTAAATGGGAACAATGATTTTATGAACTCAAATTTTAATGGGTTAGAAATATCCCATTCAATAACTATTACTTGAAAAAAATGATATTTACGCACATGGTTGTTCACTTTGACTAATCAATAGTTTCAAATTTTGATTTTCTAAAGTAGGAAAAAAGAAAATTGAGAGATCTAACATTTTAGTCTTCTTGGGAAAAACATTCGTTTCCGAGAAAAAAAATATGTCATCGAATTAGGTGAATATTATTAAACAATTCCAAAAAAAGTAATAATAATCCATTTCTGTATCCAAGGAACATCTTGAAATACCGGTGATTTATGATTTATGCAATCCTAATGAAGGTGCAATTATAAGTAAATATTGTCATAAAAATGCAAATTTGTATGGATATTTAGAGCAATTTTTAAGTATTTCAATTAATGTATTATTTGGTTAATTTATGAAATTGAATTCTTTGAAACTAAAATTTAAGAAATATATTATTATTATTTGATTCCACATATTTAAAAATTGATTGTGATAATTATATTATTCCAAGTATGAAAAAGCAGTTCAAATCAATGGTATGAAAAAGCAATTTAAGTCAATGAATTTAAGTCAAAGGTATGAAAAAGAAATTTAAGTCAAAGGTATTATATTTGTTCCAAATCAAAGGTATGAAAAAGCAATTTAAGTCCATAAATTTTTCTTTTAGTATCTTTGTAATTTTTGTAGTTAAAAGCATGTAATTTTGTGTTTGTATCGATAAATGCATGAAAACCCTTTTATTATTTGGTACTTTTACACTAACGGGGTTGTATAAAAATTTATTATAAATTTTTATTATCAAACATTATCTAACTTAAAGAGCATCCATACAATTCTGAACTCTATTAAATAAAACTTTACAGCTGAAAACATATGTCTATGCGCAATTTTTAAAGAAATAAATACCTGGTTCTATTTTTGGTGATATATCCCATGTATGTATTTAACCGTTTGAACCCTGAATTTTTAAAATGTGAAATAAAAAAAATGATGGAAATTAGTGATAAGAGTTTCCAAGAGAACATCCCACATTTAATTTCATCTCATTTTCACCATGCGTATAGGAACCAGGAATGGTGCACGTGCCCTCGTCAGGTTTGAAAAGAAATGAAAATTAAGAACTTAAAATATCGCCGTGACAAATGCCTTCGGTAGTGCCGAAAGGGTTAAATGAAACATCCCTGATACACTTTGATCATATTAGTTTTCCTGATCGAAATTATTCGCATTTTATTGGATTATTATGTAAACTACGAAATTAAATTCAACCATTGTTTCTTCTAATAATTTCAGGTACTTATAAGCATTCCATTTATTGGCTATAATTTAGAATATTTTGAATAAAAGGCTCAAAATATATAATAGATATTGCTTTCAAAGACTTCTATTTGCTAAGGATACATTTTATTAGTATCTTGATTTCATATCAGTTGATATATGGACATAAAGAATTAATCCTTTACCGCGTATAGACCCATATATGGTATTTGCAGTTTTAATTCAAATTTATTTCCAAATTAAGTATTATAAAAAATAACTCAAACTATTTTAAATCTATCAAATATGTATTTAGCAATAATAAAACGCAAAAAATTGTCTATGATTTTATGACATTTCGAAATAACCTTGCTTTTGTGCAAGTGGGTGTAAAAGCAGAAATGAAGTGCGAGTGATTCATTTTCAAAAAACGCTAACAGAGTAAAACGTAAGTAGTTTTTGACAAAGAAATTTTTTTTTCAAGGAATCGATATACTCATCTTTCTCGGCGGATAATAATTTTTCCGCTTATCAACTGTTTTCCATACAATGTACGAGCCCATATATGGTTCCGCAAAAAAATCCAAATTATGAAACTTTAAATTATTTTTCTTTTAACATCTCTTATTGATAATTAAATAAAGCTATTTCAACCATGAAATAATTTTTTTACGCCTTATTAGCCACTTCACATACAATGATGTCTCTGAAACGAGCATTGAATTATTGAATTTTTAAATTTAAACCTGCAGTTAAGTGAAAGCATTCAGTAATTTAAAACGCCAGAATCACTAAGAAACTTTTCATTATCTTAACGCTCGTTACATTATTATAAGAATGAAAATAACAATACATGTTCGAGATAAGATGTGTCATCTAATTGGAAAGTTAAATAAATTCGTATGCCAAGCGGTTAATTCAAGCAGAAAAGATTAAGAAAGAATTCTACATTCTAAAAACAATATTTTCCCTTTAAGCATTCTGAAGAAAAATATATATCAACAAAATGATGATCAAGGTCATTAAATCCAAGTTGTTACACCCCTTAGAGGAGTTTAGTGTTAAAGGAATGCGGCTCGCCCCCTTCCCCTTTCGGAGTGGAGCGTTCCGGTGGCAACAAGTGAAACGGATCGATGGCAGCCACCTTTCACTTCTGTAGAATGTCTCGAACGATTTTCCTTTCCAAGTTCAAGCGAAGTTCGTCAACAGGTGACAGATGACCAGGTGCACCGGTTTCCCACGCTCCCAGAGAGATTAAACTGACATCGGCCTGCCGCGACAAGCAAATTGACACACGTCCCGCATTATCTGATAGAATTTATCGGCTCAGTTTAATTAATTCTTGAAGAGATTACATGAGTATTGGTGTAACCATCGTATTAAATCGCATCGTACTAAAATATATACAATATGCATATATATACAATCGTATTAAAATATAAATATTTAAAATATCATGTATGGCAAAAAGAGTTTTTATTTAAATAAAAGAATAAGTAATATAAAAAACAATTTTTTTCATCAATTCCTATTTAGGTTATTAGGAAAAATTTTAAGAAGTTAGGAAATTTTTTATTTTAGTTATTTCTTTTAAAATAGTTACAATTGTTGTTGTTGTTCTCGTGTTCCACGTTACAACAGAAGGAGGGGTGAAGTAGCTTCTGAAGGGAACAGAAACCTCAATAGCTCCTGAGGGTAGAAATCTGACTTCTAGCTCACATACGTCACAAACCCTTTTTAAGGGGCAGACTTCATACATCTCAGATCGTAATTTAGATCCGAAACAGTGAACGATCGCCTCTGACCCAGTACCCCCTGTGTTATTACCCTCGATATGGAAAACTTTGCGACCACGACAAGTCCACCGCACATGGAGAGTCTTCGGCTGGCAGATTCGAACTCGCAGCCCAATGAATGCGAATCCGAAATCCTACCAAGCAGGCTATCCCGGCCTGAAATTTACAATTACAATAAATAATTGATCAAAAAAATTATACTAAATTTGAATTTTCAACGCCATTTGAGTATTCACATAATTATGGCAACGCTAATTGCAAATATTTAAATTAATTTTCGATACCATTTGGGGTAACTCAATACAGATTAGAAATTTCCATTTTTCTTTATTCTGTATTATTTTAATTAGAAAGTACTTCGAAATGAATCGGAAAAATCAATTAATTATCAATGCTTAGTTTTAAATGCATCAAGTATTAAAAAATTAAACAGAATCGTTTAAAATAATCGGCTGTAAACATGTTAAACCTAACTTCATTAGTGGGGGGAGGAGGAACTGAATTCGTTACATATCTGGCAGCGGAGGAATGAAGAGTTTTGGCGAGAAAATTAGTTTTTCATTAATAAATTGAAAAATTAAAGAATTAGTATTTGAAAAAACTGTATCAACATTAAATGTCACACAACACAAGTTTTAAAAAATGTATTTGAACTTGAATAGATGAATAAACAGTATTTTATTAATGATTGAAAATTTGAACAAGTTATATAAATATATAGAGAGAGTGTGAGCTAACAGTAGGAATTGAATAACATGATGAAGTTTATAAACAATTTACTGTCTGTGAATTATGTGATTTCATTGCATTATGCAAAAATCATTCAACGCGTAATCCAGTGTTGATCCTTGAGCAATTAACTATGTTGTTGTTGTTACCTATGGCACTTTTTAAGCCCGATGACAGGCCTGTCAGTTGATTGAAGGTTTCTGGTTTTTCAGTAGCGCCAACTGAAACCAAGAGTACATCACAACGTCACAGCAATTTTGAAGGGGTTGACTTTATCCATGTATTTCAGTCATTCATCCTCAGATGGTAAATTAAAAGCAATTAAATTTGGCTTCCAGATATTCAGATATAAATCTTTTGATTTTATTTAGTTTATTATCCTCACTTCTAAGATAATTTGAGTTCAGGTACCCCGGAATACTGGAATCTTCATTTTATGCTAAGTTAATGTCCTACTTCCCTCAAAATCAACAATAACAGCCTATTCTTCAGGGTTGATACATAAAAGAGAATATTGCTTAGCTAATTATTATGGAATTGTAGACTCAGGCATCTTTTAAGCAATTTCTGAAGAATTTTCTGTTCCCCCAATTGATATGGGCGAGTGTCTCGAATGAACAAAGCGCACGCTGCGGGTATTCAAGCGATGATACTTAACAAAAGGGGACGGAAATTCCGCATGATACCCAAACATTTAGGTCCGTACACTATTAATTGGTTTACAATCCACCCGAAATTTCTACTTTTTCCTCCTCCCGATAAATTTGACAGTACATCACTAAGCAAAAACTTTTTATAGATCCTTAAAACATAAGATCTTAGATTCTCAATGAAATATAGTCATGCATTTATTTAATTCTACAACAAATTTAAATATAGTCATGCATTTATTTAATTGGACAACAAATTTAAATATAGTCATGCATTTATTTAATTGGACAACAAATTTAAATAAAGCTTTGAAAATATTAATAGTTTTATTTAACAATGATACTTTTTATTGTTTGGTTATTCCATTTATATAATCACACGTTGTGGCAATATACAATATAAACTTTTCTATTCAAATTAATAAAGCTATAACTTAAGGTTTTTTTAAATTAAGAATTTTATTTGAAATTCCCTAGATTCTTAAAATATTTAGGCATCGATGCGTATACAGGAAAATGGCAAACTGTTTGTCAGAAAATTACAAATGAACTCGATATTAATTCCCCATTGCAGAAAATGGTGCTTGGAAATTAGGGATAGATGGTTGTGGTGGCTCCGATTTTGTTGTCGTCGACTTCCCAGGATTAAAAAGGGTAATGTCCATTCAGGATTAGTCATTATATGGCAACAAAATGAAAGAAAATGATTTGTCCTTTCTTATATGAAATATCAATTTTGATAGATAGAAGGCGTTGAGGAATTTTATGACAAATACAATGCCTAATCTTTTTCATTTTAATACAAAACAATTCAACTAAATTTGATTTTTGTTTTACTATTAAAATTTAGCTTACAAAGACTTAAAAGCAATATGCTTACTGTATATCTCTAATTTCATCCCTTTCCATTTTTATGAGAAACATAAATAATACCATTAAAATCTAGAACTCCATAGGGTTTATAGACATTTTTAGTTATATAGACAGTTTTATAGACATTTTTAGTTAAAGTATAGACAGTTTTATAGACATTTTTAGTAAAAGAGAATACTTGTTAACTATTGTCTAGGCATTCCATACCCTTTTGTTACAAACACATACAATTTTTTTGGAGAAGTGAACGAAGTCTCACCACAGATGCACGACGTTTATCCAATTACAATTTAAGCTTGCTAAAGAATATTTTAAAAATTTGTATTTTATAATAATGTATCTAGCAAGTGCGCGCGACTTTTCGTGTTGATATAGACGACGTGTCTTTCTGAAAGGTTAAATACAAGCATCGTAATTATAATTTTTAATACTTCATTAATAAGCCTTTTCAATTATATAAAATACTTATGTCTTACATTAAATACCTAAAAAATATGAGCACAAAAATTAATCGTATATATAAAAGTATATATAAATAATTCTTATGTTTTTATACTTTATCTAACCAATGGGTGTGGTCTCCCTAAAACTTACCGAATATTATTTAGTAAATTTGTTCTGCCAGAGGTCTAGCATTGGTGTACAATAGTTACGAAATATCAACTATTGGAGTGAATTTAACACTGTCATACTTGGCGAGATTTTTGGTGATTAATTCTTCATATGCCATCCATAGCATTCGGAAATCAAAATTGTGTTTAGACGCGATTTTTTTAATCGATTGAAAAAAAGATTAGCTACATAACTTGACACACTTGTAGTCACAAAATTTCATACCTAATTTGATGATCATGTGTGCATACTTCCGTAGGCACAAACTGGTAGACGCTCAACCACTCGCTGGATTTGGATAAAAAATCGATAGGAGTCTACTCTATTGATGCTAAATTTGCACATCGAATTTTGTCTATATAGTTCTCTTCGTTTTGTTATTATAATGTTAAATGACATTCAAACAACCAGACTGACAGAATTTCAACAAAATTTGATAGAAATCAAATTTGGTACGAAGACCGTTGTCGTAATTAAGTTGGCGTGTATGTGGACCGCTTTAAAAAAATTTATTTAAAATTTAACTAGAACAATTAAAAATGTCCTTTTTACAACGAAATTCACCGAAGCAGTGCACAAGAGCGTTCCGAAAAGAAAGAAAAAAAAAACAGATTTTTAGAAACTTAGAGGGTCAATACCTGGAGAATGAGTGGCGAGGCAATTACGTCACCCAGAGCCTCGGCGGAGCCTGACGTTTACAGATTTCTGATATGATTTATAATATATATAACATTTAAATGATTTATTGAGAGCAGAAAGCAGAGTCATGGCCGAAATTATGGCCATATCATATAAATTTATTTAGTCACGTTTTTTTTTTTTAATTTTTACATTTACATGTATGGGGAAGCATAGGAGGTTAATATTTTATCTGTTTGGTTCAATAATTTATACAGATACTTCATACTTCAGTTTCTAACTCTTTGCAGTTGAAAAACACCTCTCAGCTGCCATTCAAGACGATCATCACTTCGACGTTTTATTTATTTAATTTTGATTGTTCAGAATATCAAAAAATAAAAAAGATGTAGATTATAGATTTAGGGGGATTTTAACAAAAATAATTATATATATTTAAGCAACAAACAGGCAACTGTATGAGGTAAATAATCATACAAACTATTTTTCTGAGTGCAAAATAATCTTTTGAATTATTTTTCCGAGTGTGAAATAATCGTTTGAATTGTTTCACAGAGTGCAAAATAATCGTTTGAATCGTTTCACCGAGTGCAAAATAATCGTTTGAATTATTTCACCGAGTGCAAAATAGTTGTTTGAATTATTTTTCCGAGTGTGAAATAATCGTTTGAATTATTTCACCGAGTGCAAAATAATTGTTTGAATTATTTTTCCGAGTGCGAAATAATCGTTTGAATTGTTTTTCCGAGTGCGAAATAATCGTTTGATTTGTTTCACTGATTGCAAAATAATCGTTTGAATTATTTCCCCGAGTGCAAAATAGTTGTTTAAATTATTTTTCCGAGTGCGAAATAATCGTTTCACCGAGTGCAAAATAATTGTTTAAATTATTTTTCCTAGTGCAAAATAATCGTTTGAATTATTTCACCGAGTGCAAAATAATCGTATGAATTATTTTTTCGAGTAAAGGATTAAAACTCAGTTCAAAATTTTATCCAGCTAATTTTTTATATTTTGTAATTATTATTTGTATTCGGGTAGCCAAACCTTCTTTGTATGGATTTTTTTTTTTTTTTTTTTTCAAAATTTGCGAAGAACCTACAAATAAGGTTTTGAAGTCAAATAGCATATTTTCAGTCTTTTACACAGTATTTCTCGTGTTCACAGTTAACAAATAGATATATTTCCAAAAATGTGTTCTTAAGATTCCAGAAGATCTGAAATGGGAAGATTCGTCAAAATCTTTCATTCCAATTTTCTTGTAGTTTTTTCCCCCCTCATTCACAAGAAAGTAAAATAGATTCAAGTGCTGTATCATTTAAAAGTAGCGAACCGAAACAACTGTATATCTTGTAACCTTGCATGCCGACTAAGTTAGCAGTGAAGCAGAATAAAAGAAGCTATGGAGTCAATTTATGATGATTTTTTTTTTATTCTCAGAAAATCTATTCCGAAAATACATGAAATCTACATTTATTCGAAATAATCGTTAAAATTTTCTGCATGAATGTACGATTTTAAGCAAAATAGGAGAATTCTAGGTAGAGTTATTTTTATCACGTGATTAGATGGAAGGGTGGAGTTCTGTCTTCTAGAAGAGAACTATTTCGAAGAAATAAAGAATTGTAATTCTTTTCTAATTGGAAAATGACTACAAGTACAAGTATGTAACTAAGAATATATATTTTTGTCCTTCAAAAAGCAGATATTTAATTACTTTGTTCTAAAAAATGTAACAATATTATAATTGTTGTTTATCTAGTTCGTAGGATATTCTTCCTATGCTATTGTATTAAAGAAAAACATAACATAATCTATAAATGAAAAAAAAACAAATTTAAAAAACAATATTAGTAAAATTAACTACATTTTTAAGCTTTAAAATGAAGTATTGTTATCTTTTTCGAGTTATTTATCGTTTATTTAATGTTCGTCTTCAATTTAAAAAATAGATTAAACATTTTAGATTTTATTTTTGTTTAATTATTCACTTTATGTCCTTGAAAGGCATCCATCTTCAATATTTGTTTTAGCTGCTACATTCATATTGTTTTTATATTGGTCTTTTTTGATGTATTACATTCATTCAGGTGAATCAATTCCTTTATTTACATTTAGGTATAATTAATAAAAAAAGAAATATAATTTTCAGATTTTATTTTTATTTAATTATTCATTTTACATCCTTGAAATACACTCTTCTTTAGTACTGCCTTATCTATTGCACTGTTCCTATTTTTAGATCTCACTTATTTGGTATATTTTATTCATTCATTTGAATCCATTCTTTTACTTTCTACTTTTTTAGATACAATTAATAAAAAAA
>JAOUZG010037017.1:2778389-2792758 GCA_026289955.1 Argiope argentata
ATCCATTCTTTTACTTTCTACTTTTTTAGATACAATTAATAAAAAAAATTTAGCATCTCAGATTTTATTTTTGTTTAATTAGTCATTTTACATCCTTGAAATACATACTTTTTTTATTGTTGCCTTTCTTCTGCACTATCCCTATTTTTAGATCTCACTTATTTGGTATATCTTATTCATTCATATGAATCCATTCTTTTACTTTCTACTTTTTTAGATAAAATTAATAAAAAAGATTTAACCTTTCAGATTTTATTTTTGTTTAATTAGTCCTTTTACATCCTTGAAATACATAATTTTTTAGCATTGCCTTTCTACTGCACTGTTCCTATTTTTAGATCTCACTTATTTGGTATATCTTATTCATTCATTTGAATCCATTCTTTTACATTCTACTTTAAAAGATACAATTAATAAAAAAAAAATTAACATATCAGATTTTATTTTTGTTTAATTATTCATTTTGCATCCTTAAAATAGACTCTTCTTTTATATTGTCTTATCTACTGCCCTATTTCTGTTTCTACATCCGTCTTATTCATTCATTCATTCCATTTAATCTATTCCTTTATTTACTACGTTATTTAGATACAATTGTTTTGATTTCGGTTTGAATGCTTTATTCTTCAGTTTCTTAAATTCTTTTTAAGTTGCTTTGCTCAGCTCATTAAATTCCACTTATGGTAGAATTGGTTTTCGTTGAATATTTGATTCTACTTATTATTATTTTGCTATGAAGTCATTTGAAAACTCTTAGCCGGTTCTTTAAATATATTTTGTTGTTTGAATTGCTTCGATAATAATATAAAATAGGAGAGATAATTCATGTGGAAAACTTTGCAAATTATAGAGCAAATAACTATAAGGTTTTATTTTTAAAATATAATGAGCTTGAAAATATTTAATAAATGTTATGGCGAACAAGAGAATGAATAAAAATGTTTTAGATATAAAAAATTATTTTATTTACTCATTTAACAAGTTTTTTTCGTGACTATGTTGACAATTTTTAATTGATTTTCCACTCTTTTCCTGATAAGCTAAAATTTTGAATTTTTTTTTAACACTTTCATAGTTCTGAGAACGGCATTTTAATTTATTCAGGAAAGGTGTTAATCGATTGATTTGATTAAATTTTGATTTCATACAAGTGGAACTATCTAGAAATGAAATCGAAAAATTCCATAGCATTTGCAAAATTGACATAATTTTTGTAATAAAATGTTTTTAAAAATTCGCGTTTAGTTAACTTAAAAAAGTTTATTTCTAAAGATATTTTAATTGAATTTATTTAACTTCTTTTCTAAAAAAATGAAATGCTATTTATGTATATAAGTTACATAGTTGCATTTAATATTTTCATCGCATTTTTCTCAGAGATTTTTAAAACGAATTGCAATATTAGTCGAAACTATTTTTCAAAATCATGTTTAAATTTCTTTATAGCATTTTTCTAAAGGATTTCACCAGCGAAGTGCAACTTTTCTCAAAATCGGAATCATGTCTGAATTTCTTTATAGCATTTTTCTAAAAGATTTTTTCAGCGAAGTGCAACTTTTCTCAAAATCGGAATCATGTCTGAATTTCTTTATAGCATTTTTCTAAAAGATTTCTTCAGCGAAGTGCAACTTTTCTCAAAATCGGAATCATGTCTGAATTTCTTTATAGCAATTTTCTGAAAGACTTTTTCAGCGAAGTGCAACTTTTCTCAAAATCGGAATTATGTCTGTATATCTGATAACATAACTAAAAAAATCTTTAACTTAGATGGCTGAAATTTGGTTAACTTTATATCAGATACTAAAATTTATGTCAATTTCAAATGAAATGCATTCAAAGGAAATCATCTTTTATCTGACTTTTCAAATATAAATTAACGCGATTTCTCTGATTTAATTTCGAATTGCCTCTGAGCTTTGAATGAAGCATTTTCAAAGGAAGAAGCCTGAATTTTCATTTACCTGAATATGAATGCAGATGAAAGAAAGTTAAATAAATAAAATTTGTTTGACAGGTCTGCATCCAAAATGTAAACTTATATCAAATTTAGAGACAAATCATCCAAAATTTTACATCTTTGCGCATATATGAGCACGCAGTAATCAAGAATGCAATGCCTTAAATAAATAGTTTTTATAAGTTCTGTTAACACTTTGCTGACCGGTGACGAGTTCACTCGTCTTTTCATGTCCAAACGTTGTTGATCGGTGACGAGTTAACTCGTCATTGCACTTGCATTATCTGTTTCAATTTATAACACCGAAGGCGATATAGAACATTGCAAAAAATTGGCGTATCGTGTTTAGTCTTGTCCGCTCTATAACAGAAAAATTATTTTTCCTAGTATTTACATTTTTATTAGAATTTTAGTAAAATTCCAAAAATTTCAACCATGACGGAACGTATCGGGGAAGAACTTTCTGATGTTCCAATTCAACAAAATTCATTGGAGTTTTTTTAGAACGTTTTACTTTCATATTCAATTACAAATAAGTAGCCGGTGACTTGACATAGTTTCTGTGTAAAATGGCCGGTCACCAAAGTGTTATGTACAAATGTAATTTTATGTCAAATTTTGTCCTCAATATCAAAAAAAAGTCAAATGTAAATTTCGTCCACTGTTGCATTTTCAGGTTTTTAAGTTAGATGGAGTTCATTCTATAATGATCTGTACAGATCTAAATTCTGTAAAAAGGCTTGATTCAGTAAAAGATTTATTTTTCGTTGCTATTACTCGCCAACTCCAACGAATCATTCGTAATCTTACCCTGAAAGGGTCACAAATTTATGGGTTGGAAGGGGGATAACCATTTTGTTAAAAAAAGTATATGAGATGATTTTGGAGAAAAAAAAGATTTCACCTGATTATTTGAGAAAATTGTAAGAGCAGCATCTTTGAATTATCAATTTAGCCAATACAGATGTACCAATGCAAGTCATATTCATTCTATCATGAAAATCATATTCTATAATCTTTAATATATAAGATAATTCATAGCTATTATTAAATAAAATTCTTCTTTTTTCTTAGACTGGCAATTAAGATTTAATTTCATAACTAAGCTAAGATAAAAAGTTTTCAGTATGAACCTATTTTTATAAACGCTTTCTTGGGATAGAATATAATGTATAAAGATTTATAAAAAAAATTAGAAAATGTATAGCATTAGTATAGAACAATGTTAGACATCTAAAATAGCATGATATTAAGCCCACTAAAATGAGAACTTTTGGGGAATATATTTTTTAGATTAAAAATGTAAAACCAAACTGTATTAATTTAAAACTCTCAATTTGGAATGAACTATATATTCGCAAACGATCTCCATCAAATTTAATTAAAGAGTGTTAAAAAGAGTTTAAAAAACACACACGTTATTTTTTTTAATTTGCTAAAAAAGTACACTCTTTTTATTTATTACAATCCACGTTCGAGTAATAAACATTTGTGACATTATAAATTAATATTTCATGTCCTGATCATTCTCTACCCGATAGCGTCAAATGTGTAGAGTAAATTTTATTACATTAATCCATAAACTGATAGTGCAATTTTGATATTATGTTTTCTTCTATCAGCATACAACTGTACAAGATTTCAAAAATCAAATACTAAGAAAGCTTCAAAAGTTGGCAACGAAGCGACTACGTCAATTTAAACAAAATCGAGCAAGAAAACCCGTATACATTTTTCACTTCTCGAATTTATCAGTGAAGATATGAAAAAAGACATTTTATGGGAAAATTTCTAGCAATGACCTGTAAATAAAAATAGAAAATTGACTGAAAATAGAAAAAAAAATAATGAAAATTTGGTGAAAAATAATCAAAAAGAATAGCATCGCATTTAACAATTTTAGCAAAACGATGAAAAGACTCTCACTTTTGCAAGAAACCTAGCAAGCGTCTCTCTCTAAACGGAAATATTTCTTGAATCGTAATAAAAAAAAAGGTGCGTGTGCATATTTTTCAAAATTACATCAGCTATTTCTCTACCCCCTCCCTCTTCCCCTTCCGTTTTGCACGGTAGGAGGAAAGCTGTCTGAAAAAAAAAACCACCACGCATTTATTTTAAAAAAGGGGAGGATGGAAAAAAGTGTTGAATATTTTGCTTCGGCACTAAGGGAAGGGCGTGACGACGAAGGCTCTTCCATTCCCCACACGTCCGTCTCAGCGGATTGTATTTTGAAAGCAGAACGTGCTCTGCGGAAAAATAAGTATCGAACCCAAGGCGCGAAACTCAACAGGCCCCGCGATTTTTTTCAGCCGCTTTGAATACTTGTTGTGTGGCATTCTCTAGTGAAGCACGAGAGATAGCGGTTGTCGTTTATTTATATCATCCGGCATTTATGTAACTAGTAATGCACTAAACACCTAATAATTTTTACTTTTTCTTATATGTAGTATAGAAAAGATATCAAATCATTCAAACTGCAGATTTTGACGAATCTCCTCGTTTCTAAACCTCCCTAAACTCAAAAAACAAATTAGTTTTAGAAAATATCCGTCTCTCGGTGATAAAGATAACTCAAAATTGGTTTCAACAAGAACAATGACATCTTTAATGCGTAGTGAATGCCTGTCATAAACCATTTATACCTATTATAAATCACACGCAAGCACGCACACACACACACTAAATGATAATTTAAACTCTTAATTTTAATCCTAATTAATTTCCAAAGCCCTATCTTAATTTAACCCATAGTGATATCATTCTAAAATATTCTCTTATTTCATGATCTATTCCACTCTCTCTAGTTAATTAATTCAAGAGAAGCTGCGTAAAATTGCCGAATCAGCGAAACGCCGGCTACTGTCGGATATCGATCTCAAAACTCTATAATTGGTCAATATTCCTAATCCTCAATATTCATGTGATGTAGTATATAACACTCCATACTCTTCCAAAACTTATTAAAGCTTTTAATTTACTATAACTACATCTAATTACATTAACGAACATCAAAAACTACGGCGCACACAAAACAAAACATTACATCCAAATTTCAAAATTCTTATAACTCTAAAACATGTTGCCAAATACAAGTACGATAAAGTTCTAAAAATAATCTCGTGATCAGGCAGTTTTTAACGGCTACTTTTCCACACTCCAACAGAAGGAACAGAAATTAGTAAGCTTTGTAAATGCCTTTAAAAGATCCCTAGGATTCCCTGGCACGACCTGTACATGTGATTGTCCTGTGTCGAAGATCCCTCTTAAAATCTAAAGATATAAATTCAGACAGATAAAAATGTAATCAGCTTTTTCGTCAATTCGTTTTGTGTTGTTCTGTGTTGTGCCCTTCGCTTTCGCTTGTAAATAATGCCTGCTCCTGTGATGACCACGTTTTGGATAAATTTTTGAAAAACGCTATAAAATAGTTATTTTTTAAGTTTTGGATAAAAAAATATTGTAAAAACATCGATGAAACCAAAATATATAAGTGCAAAAATATACAAGGGACAAAAAAAATTAATCTGTTTTTTGAGATAAAGAAAAATCCTTTACTTTAGAGATTTATTAAATAAGGTTGCTTAAAATTCAGCAGGTAGCTTATAAAAGTATTATTCAGCTCTTGAACTAAAAAAGCTTTATTCTTAACCATTCTTTAATTATTGGAGTTTGACTGATAAATATTAAGAATTTTTTAATTCTTTCGCACTTTTTTAAAGCATTAAAACAATTATAAAAGGCTTCCAAATGAATCGATCACTTATTCACTAACTCAGAAACTGAAGGACATAATAAAAAATTACTATGCCAAATTTGAGAACAATATATGCATTAGATTTTTATTTATGATTTTTTTATTTCAAAAGAAAATGCTATCCAGGGCTGGAATGTGAGAAAAAGCTCTTAAAGATGTAAAATAACATCAACACGTTTAGAAAAGCTCTAATAAAAATAATTCTCCCCCCCCCAAAAAAAAACAAGAAAAAAAGAGCAAAACAAATAGGTTTTGAAAAAAAAAATTGTTCAAGCATTAAAAATATTTTTTTCAAAAAAAATCATTTTTGCAATAAGTTTACTGTCTATTGTAGTCATCAACTTAATGTGAAATGAAAATATACGAACTTATAAAGCTATTGCTAGAAAACTAATCTCTTCTTGTGAAAGAAAGTAAGAAAACTGTGAAACGAGGACAAGATATGTTCATTTATTTTTCTAATGGTGTCCTTAAATACGTTTCTAAAAACGTCTGCCCCAATTCTGTCCCTTCGAAGGGTAGATATTTGAAGTGAAGTTGTGGACAAAATGGATTATTATTCCTAAACTTGTGTTATGATGAATACGATACACAGCGGAAGAACGATTCTGGGACACACTTTGGACCATCGATCTTGTGCAAAATTATGAAATGTCTAAACTACATGTTATTTTAGTGATTTATTAACATAGCATCACTTCTGCCAGAATATTGAAATCCTGAAAACAACTTGTTGCCATGGATACTGTGAAATTCCATTACACTTTGAAGGGTATGAGTTGATAAATTTATTCAAAGGAAGAATGGATTAAAGTATAAGTCACAAAAGCATGGTTGTTTAACTTTATAAAAACTGAAACTAGTTTTGCACTTTTGAGCACTTATTTATTTAAAAGTTGAGATTTTCTTTGCTAAACCATTTGCGATACCTGAGCTTGTATACTAATATTTGAGTATACATTGTTGTAATCTGTAATGTAGCTAAATTGATAATATTTTAGGGAATATGGAAAATAAATTAAACATAAAAATATTAGGTAATATAAGGCCTAAATTTTTAGAAAATTTAAGAAAGAAAAATATAGTTACATTAATTTTTTTTTATTTTATATTCATTCTAGTCGTCTAAAGCGACAATCTAGTTGGTAGAAAATATGCGTTGCAATGCGCATGTGAGAGCACGTGATTATATGAAATGAAATAAACAGGAAATGTGATATTTTTGTAAGCATTAAATGAGAGGCAAAGTATTTTGGATCGTTTGCAATACTAAAGTGACTCATTCAATGAAACCATTAAAAGTAATAAAAATATAATTTAACTCGCACGAGCGCGTGGTGCTTGGACGTTCAAAAAATGATGTTCTGATATGATACACTGAAATATGCATGGCAGATTTCATTTTAATCTTTATTTATATTAATTTTTATTGGAATAGACTGGGCTGAATTAGTTCAAGCCTTTCTGAATTTAGAAATGAATTTGGTCTGATACGGAAACATCAAAAGAGAAGAGGAGAGGAGAGTTGATTTGCATGAAATTTCAAAGAGACGCTTGAATATCCAATTCGGGATAAACTCTGAATAGTATTATTCTGAGACACAAAGACACTTCGTTGACATGCAGACGATATTCAACCACATGCAGAAAATTCCATCGGAAGGGGGTGTCAGAACGATTTCTGAAAGGTGGGGTGGAAATTTATAACGTCGCCAACGCGAATTTCATGCAGAAATGACTCTCAATTCGTAAACTTTCGGAAACGCCCGCGAATTTCCACCACTCGCATCTCGACATTTGCCCCGCTGAAATTCGCATTTCTTATTCGAATTACTGAAGCGAACATTACGCTTTAACGCATTCCGAATATTTAACAGCATTTTACAAAGCATAGTACTATGTAATTTACATTACGACATAGATTAGGCAGTAATTTGAAATTAATAGAAAGGTATGCATTATCTGTAAATGATTGTTATCGTTAATTAATCTACAATTATTGTTTTGTTTACATTAATATAAATAAAAGGTATTACGGCTGTGAACATATGTAAATATGTTCATCTCATCTTAAACTGTACAGCTGAATTCAAACAAACATCGGATATTTAGTATTTAAATTAAGTTTAAAAAAATATTGCTGGTTTTTGAAATGATACATATTAATTTAATATTCAATTAATAAAATATCAACAGAAATTTTACCATTTTTCTGCTTTAACTGTGATTAACATTTGACAAATTATCCCACAACAAATATATTAATAATATCTTAACCCTCCTTTTCAAGATTAATGAAAATTCCCATTAAAACATTTACTGAACTAAAAAGTTTTACTCAAAACATGTGTAATGTAAATTGGTTGTTTCTAATAACTTTTTTACACGACTTTTGTCTAATAAGGAACATAGATGTCAAAGAAAAAAAATCGAATGATGCAACCTTTTTGAACTTGTCATTCCTCTGCTAGTTGTTGGGGTTGGAAGAAATGTGCGATTATTTGAGTATTTTTGATAAATAATCTGCGATTTTTTTTGCTAATGGATGCGATAATAAATGGAGAAATTTAGAAGAAAGGGTCATTGAATAATTCGAACTGAGTTTAACAAGTAAATGTGCATGATGGATATTTCCTTCATGTTTTTTAATTACTTTATGCTATATTATATATATATATATATATATATATATATATATATATAATATATATATTTATGCTAGGCTGAAAGAAACGTTCAATTTCTTAAATATTTTTATAACTAAATTGCAATTTTTTCGTAATGAAAGCGATAATAAGTGAAGAAATTAAGAAGAGAAGGGCATTGAAGATTTTGTATTGAGCTTAACATGTAAATTTGCAGGATAATGAATATTTCCAAAGTACTGTCTGTGAACTATTGTATATTATGTATTTATGCCAGGATTTTTTTTAAATATTTCTTTTCCTGTAATCTCAAGCAGGAATTATATCACTCTGATTTATTTCACAAAAAATCGTGCAAAGAAGGATTAGATTTCAAAACTGACCTTTTCAGTAATGCCAATTTCATTTCAACACCATTTCTTCTCCAATTTGTATTATTTTTCGAAATTTTAATCAACAATTAAATGAATTAAAATGATTATTAAATCAGAACATATTATATATTCCATTATTTGGATAACACTGAGACTTTCAAATTCTCTATTTTTATTATCATGTCAGAGCATGGTGTAATTTTAGGAATGAGGGAGACAAGAATCCGTAGGTGAAAAAAAAACGTAGGCGTAAAATTGAAATTTTATTATCTGCACGAGCATCTCAAAATATTAGCCTTTAATCACACGTTGCCATTCCATTTACAAAAGCTCTGATTTCAAAAATAAATCAATGACTGCAGCAAATAAAACCTAGAAAAATGTCATTTTGAGCGCGTGATTATATGAAAATAAATAGATAGGAAATGTGATATATTTTTTAAACATTAAATGCGAGACAAAGTTTTTTTGGATCGTTTCCCATACTAAAGTGACTCATCAAATGAACATAATTGAAATGAATAAAAATATAATTTAACTTGCACGAGCACGTGGTGCTTGAACTGTTCCAGAAATGATGTTCTGACATGATACATTGAAATATGCATAGCAGATTTCATTTTAATCATTTGCGTTTCATTCCTTAGTATTGCGTTCGTTCCTTAGATTCATTTGCGTTTCATTTCCTTAGTATTTTAGACACTGTTTTTATTTATTTATTGGTTTTAAAAGCCAATCTACAAAATAAATGACACTTATGTAACAGCACTTTTAAGTCCTTATTTATTTCAATTAATTTAATTCTTTAACCAATTTAAACCAGATCTCTCTCTCTCTCTCTCTCTCTCTCTCTCTCTCTCTCATATTATACATATAATTTTTTAAAAACTTTCATTTTAATTTTTCTAAATGACAAACAGCTCCACCGATTTTGAGATGAAATAATAGCTATGATGTCATAGTTCTTTGTCATCCTTTTAAAAATGCATCTCCTGTCAAAGAAGCATACGTAATAATAAAGCAATACTGGTAAAAACAAGTAAAAATATTTCAGCGACATAAAAACCTCCTAACAAAAACAATATCATGTTCCACATGATAGCAAACTGTAAAAAAAGATACGCCATCTTAATTGGGAATTGATAGTCACCATCGGAGAAAAAAGGGATAATTTTTGAGTAAATTATTTTATTAATTTTCAACTATTATTCAGAAATCTGTAGACGACTTTCTTACGTTAGTATCTAAAAATGGGGAAACGTTGCTTTTAAACTAGTATGAAATAGAGGGAGAAACACAGAAGGAATGTATTATGTAACCTTACGAAAAAAGATAAAGAAAATCTCTTTCGATAACATAAGAAATCGAATTGTCATTCTCAATTGCGTACTTGTTTAAATTTGAATTGAAGAACAGAAATATATACATCAACTTATTCTCAATAGAACATCGAAACAACAAAATTGGTATATATTTCAACAATTCTCGCTCTTCTATCGATAAATTTAGAATTCATTAATAAACTCAGCGCAACAAGAAATCCCTGGTGCAGAAAATAAGCAAATTCACATTAAATTTTAAAATATATAAAAAAAATTCCTTGAATTGAAACTTTTAAACTAAAGCTCTAGGGAGATAAGAACGGTAAAAATCTCTTCTAAAATGCTTCTTAAATCGAATTTGAAAATCGCTGCTGCGTGCCTTTTTTTTCTGAAAAAAAAGCGAATTTCGCGTCGGAAACTTCATTTTTAGAGAATCTGTCAAAAACTCCCCGGAGAGATGTGACATGGGAATAAAAAAGAGTGCAACACTTTCTGCGAGCTAAAACCTAATGCCTCCTTCCAGACAGAAACCCTTTCTTGCCTCGAAACATAAAGCAATTAGCCGCCGGCCCCCACGACCACCCCCTAAAGCACTCAGGAAAGGGCCGCCTCTCAATTCGGGGGCACTTTACGTCCTCCCAGGTGGCATACCGACCACCGATGTAGGCCGGGGGTTCTCTGCACTTTTTTGCTTGTTTTAGCTAACCTATTGGTCCCATAATGAAGATATTCTTTTAGTTATACTAGTAAAATAAGAAAGATAGAAACGGGACATTTTTATGGTACTTTGACTCATGTATAATCAATTGGCATTCCATTACCCAAAATGTTCTGGAAATTTTGGTTGGAAAGTTTCAGTATGGGTAAAGCCAGTTTTATTTAGCTGGGTTTTTTCTGAAGTAACTGGTTTCTGCAAGTATTTATTTCTTTTCAATCGTTCACATGAAAATATAAAGGCAGATAACAGAAAAGCGGATTTTTTCTCTCTTATAGTATACCTTCATTGTTGCACTTTTTCGGAATGCGCTTAAAAAAAGTTGCGCTTAAAGAAAATTAACATGAACACAGAGGCGGCGATAGTGAGGGGGGGGGGCTAGGGGGCAATTCCCCCCCCCAATCGGTAGCCTCTTGCCCCTCCCCATCAGCGAGATATTTAGAGTTTCGTCGGCAAAAATGTTCACCATTTCAGGATGGTTGCAGAGAGCTGCGCATTATCGAACATGATTATTTAAAAACCTCCTTGAAATTAATATATTGTAAACAATCGAAATATCCAAGTAATGGTTAAATGGTTTAGACTATATTTGGCAAAATATTTGATAAGGTGGTAGATCAATGATAAGCCGTATTTTCATAGACAATTTTTAATAGACCTAAAAAGTGAAAATAACGGATGTCGGAGACATGTGTTAAGCAGATTTTCAGACATCTGATTCAAATGCCGTCATTCGGCTTATAATTTGCACTACTTTTGACAATATAACCGACAAAGGTGATAAGCTAATTTATTGACAATTTTTTGATCAATCGACTATAAACTCAATGTCGAAGAAGTCTGCGGATTTCCGACATTTGATTAAATAGTCATTCCTTTAACTTTTAATTTGCACTTATTTTGGCAATATATCCGACAAGTAAATGAGATATCGCGTAATAACATTTTTTGTACAAATATACAATGAAAGGAAGGGCCAGTATCTGAATTGAAAAAAGAATCTAAATAACACTTGATTTTCTTTAATTAAATGTAAAATTAACTATTTTGAGTTATTTTGAAGCCAAATGAGACATATTGAGCTTGCCACCCTGTCAGATTTGTCTTGCTTCCCGGTCGGCAAATTCTTGCCGCCGCTTTTTCATGAAGGATATCAGAGGAATTGCCTGGTTATATGATTCTTTTTTTTTTTTTGAAATGGTGTATTTGCATATAATTTTACATCATAATGGGATTTAACGGGATGAAACATCCGTGATATGAGATTTAAAGAGACAGAAAACCTTAACCTCTTTACCCTCCAATTCCGTATCCCGCGATTTCCGCGGGTTGGCAATCAGTCCATTGCATTTTCTGTTGCATGCAGCCTTTTTTAGCAGTTTATAAATTTTATTTTTACGATTACAGATTTTTATTATGTTATATTATTATCGTTTAACTTATAATATCAGTTCATTTTTTAAAAAAATGTTTGAACTTATTTACCAATATCGCATTTAAATAGAGATTTTAAAGAATTACGCATCCAGAAGGTTCTATAATAACAACAAGTTGGTATTAAGTTCTATACTAGCAAGGATTTTCAGCAAGCTCTGTAACTAGTAGGTTCTATTTAAATACGATAAAACGCATCTAAAAAGTTAATTACACACAAAAGAAAACTTCCAGTTTTTTTATCATATCAGAACATGATGTTTTGGTGATGAGGTTTTTAGTGTCAACAAAAATCCGTTGGCAAAAAAAAATTTTATTATCAGCACGTGCATTTCCAAAAATTACCTTTTAATAATACGGATTGCATTTACAAAAGGTCCAATTAAAAAAATAAGTTAATAACTACAGTAAATAAAACCTAGAAAAATGTCATTTTGAGCACGTGATTATATGAAATGAAATAAATAAGAAATGTGACATTTTTTAAACGATTAATGCGAGACAAAACTTTTTGTATCGTTGGCAGTGCTAAAATGACTCATTCAATGAAACAATTAAAATGAATAAAAAACATAATTCAACTTGCACGAGCACGTGGTTCTTAGCCGTTCAAGAAATGATTTTCCGACCTGATACATTGAAATATGCATAGGAGATTTTATTTTGATCTTTTTGTGTGTGAGAATTGAAATAGCTCACCTGCAATAGACCAAAAGTACATCAAAAAGTTCTTGAATAATTTTCACTTTATCAATAAGAAATAAAATTATAACATTACTTTGATATAATCATCATTCAAGATGAGAAAACTTTCATAACTTTATAAAAGTTTAGAAATATTTTGACAAAACAGTTTTCCTCTTGGAAACGAAACCCTTCCATAACGGTACCGGAAAGAGCATTGCCATCTCAAAATTGCGAAACGAACCATCGTCACGTGCAACTCAAGTAATTGGAGTCACTACGTGCCAAATCTATGTCGCATATTCCAAAGTTATGGCCGCTGAGATGTTTTTAAGTATTCCATCAAAATGCACCCCAAAGGAAGGAAATTTCATGAGAGTCTAGCTGTGTGTGAGAAAACTTTACCATTACACAAGACTAAACTGCAACTGAGTCCGTCCCGATGGCTGTTTTGCATGGTTTATGCAGATCATAGCAAATAGAGGCTGTCGAAAGATTTTTCGCGTGCAAAAATTAGTAATATTATTCCAGTATACTTCCACTTTCCCAATTTCTTCTGAAATCATTAAGAATTGAATGATTTGTGAAACCAATACAAACATATAAATTCACTCAACAAGAGTTTGAAATATCGCCCATCATCGTGAATATATATGTTTCACAGTAATAACATTAACACTCCCATCTCTTTCTTACTTATACTCTAATGGGATTTATTTCCAAAATAATTTTGGAAATGAATATAAAATCAGTTGACCGATATAATTCGATTATTTAAAAAGTTATTGTTTATATGCCAATGCTTACGATTGATAAACAAATCAATACTTTTCTAAATCACCTGACAACTATATATCTAAATGGATGTTTGCAAAATGTATGCAAGTACTAAATAGAGAAACACTGAAATTGATTGATATAAATATGCTGACTAAAACTCAATTTTTTAAGAGAAAAAGCAAATTATATTAAAATTAAAGAAGAATATTTGAAATTTTTGATAACCCAAAGGTTAATCTAATCCCACTTGAGTGAGATTACAAAAACAATGAAAACCTCAAATTTTCGTCTTCTATTTTTTTTAATGCCAAACTTTTTACCAAATAATTGATTCAAATTAAGAGTACCCACTATAAGAGAATAATTAGTTAAAAAAGAAATGGCTTTCGGTACTTAGTGTGTAAGTTGTCATCATGCTGTAATAAATTTGGCCAGCTGAAAGGCAAAAGTAGATTCCTTTTCATCTAAGTTCATATCTGGCCTTATAAATGCTTGATGCAAGAAATAATCAATATTAGAGTATCAAAATCACTTTTCAGTCCCTAACTTCTAACATATAAGTTATCAAAAAACTTAAAAGTACAGAAGTTGTTCGTCTTAATGAAGCACTAATTTAACTTATTGAATTTATTTTTCTTTTTTTAATATTAAGAAAGTTATAGAAAAATAAAAACTTCGGACCCCACCATTTCTACCTCCTACCT
>JAOUZG010037017.1:2793158-2824751 GCA_026289955.1 Argiope argentata
TTTTTTTCCCGATAACCTAAAAATACACAACACACATCTAAATGTTTTTCCTTCTGTTTAAATCAATATCCAGAAACGAGATTGCTTTAAATATATTAGGAGCCATAAAACACAATTGCCTCTCCACAAAGAGCATCATCGTTCAACAACGTTGAAAAAGTGACATGCAACATATTGCATCCATTATAATAATACAATATTATCGAAACAAATAACACATCCGTTAATATTCCGCTCAGCATGATACGCAGCCATCATTCACCGGCTAGTTAATAGGACAATTGTTTTCTTCGAACATCATTCGTATTCAAAGATTAGTATCAATGGTTGGATAATATATATATCGATCCAACGATCCCGTGATGAGGTTCATCGAGGAGAATCACTTATTCGCAGATCATCACCAGAGATCAAAACCCAAACCTCATCATTCTGATGATTCCAGAATCATTTTTCTGATGCGAACAGGAATTGGTCAACCGTTAAGCTCCCCCTTCTTATCGACGAATCATTTCTAAAGTTTTGTTTTGAGTGTATCTCGTTTGAGTTATTGGGTTCGGTTGATGGCTAATCTCGGTTTTATTTTTCTAGTTCTATGCATGTATTGGAGATAGCGTTTCTGAAAACAATAACCCGAATAGGAATGGCATATTATTCTGGGAAACAAATATGGAAACGGTGTGTTTCAACTTATGTAAAAGAAAAACTCGATTGGATGCAAAGGATAAGTGTTTTAGATTTATTAGAATCTTTATACTATAGAAATAAATTCTTTCTATCCAATCTTGGTTTAGAAAAGCTTTCACTAATTCATATCTACGGAAATATAGTACCTTCTTAATTCTGATAAAATGCTTATGAAATAAATATCTATTTGTTCTTCAAAAAAATTTTAAGAAGATTCGAGTGTCTAGTTGTAAGTATCGCAGAAGAAAGTGTCGTTTTTAAAAGTATTATTTTTTAAAAATAATATCTCATTAATTTAAATATGAATTAATTAATATGGTATTTTCTTAAGTTTAATTATTTCATTTAATTATGATAATGATATACAATCAGAAAAGTATTTAATAACATTTTACATTTATAATAATAACTACAGTAGTTAAAGCAACGTAAAATATTGTTTTAGATATGCTTAAATATAATTTCGAAGATTTAATGCTATCAGAAATAATTACACGAGAATTAATAGATATTTATAAAAAGTATCAATATTTTCTTTTTAAGTTTCAACCAATTTAAAAATACTTTTATAAAATTACATATTCGGCACTTAATGGAGGAAAATGGTTAATAATTCGATTAATATTGAATAAAAAGATTTTATGAATTTTTTTTTTTCAAATAAGTGCTTACTAAAATTAACTACAAGCCAAATTCGTTAATTATAAGTGATGATTCAACTATCACCAGGATTTGAATGATTTTATCCTTATGCAATTTTCAGATAGCATAGAAGCTAAACACAACATCATTTAAATGCAATTTCGTTGCTTCTTATTAAAAACATATTTCCATCTATTTAACTTAAAGAAAAGAGTTATGTTAATAAGAATTTTTGTAAATTATTTATCTATAGTTATGAAAGTTTTCTAGTCAATTTTAAAATGTTTAACTATTTTTAAATTAAAATCAAAATACATTTCTTAATTTAAAAAAATATAAGTTTAAAAACATTTCAAGTAAAATACTTGCTAATTTTTTCTAATATAAAAATACACGAGGGAAAAAGTTAGCTATTATTTTGCAATTCAATTTAAAAGTTAATTTTAGAACTAAATTTCAAAGCATTGAATTTTACCCTCTTCTTTTAAACCAAATGTGACTTTTAATTAACTGGGGAAGAATCTTTACAAATAAAATGCACACTCAGATTTATTAGGCCGCGGTGACCTTGTGGTAAAATTTCAGGGGGAGTGCCGGAGGATTTCCGGTTCAGGACCGATTTCATCGCAGAGTCATCGTGTGTGGGGGGAGGGGAGTTGCACGTTAAATTCGTTAGGTCAAACATTTTCCCGCTGATGTAGTGAGGTGTGGAGAGGGCGGTGTCAACTCATGTGTCGTCCTCGTCATCTGACAGCGGTTCATAATTACGAGGTTCGTCCCGAAATAGCATTGGGGTTGCTTTACAACAGGAAGTTAATATAAATAAACTAAATTCAAATTTATTTTTTTAATTAAAAAGAATCTATATTATTAAATATCCGCAATTTCTTCAAAAATTATCATACTCGGAACTTAAAAGAGCTCCGTTTTCACAAAGACATAAAAAATGTATGTATTCTACTAAAATCACTAATTATTCATTTTGTTTAATAATGCATTTACTGACGATATTGTAGTCCTATAGAGCATATAATGGTAAGCGTTTTTTATCATTATTATTGTTTTACTAATTTCAAACTCCTTTTTCCGCTATAACAGACGCCAAAAACACAAAAAAAAGTCAAAGTATGAAAAATTAGAATTAAAAAAGAATAAATAAAATCATACCGGCGTCCTGGCATGATTTCGGAACTTGAAACTTGAAAGAGCTCTGCTTTCACAAAGACAAAAAATGTACATATTCCACTGAAATCAATAACTATTCACTTTATTTAATAATGCATTTAATGACGGTATTGTAGTCATATAGAAAATATGTTGGCGAGTGTTTTTTTTTTAAATTTCAAACTCCATTTTCCCTTTTTACGAATGCAACAAACACAAAAATAAAGTCAAAGTACGAGACATTAGAATTAAGAATGAATAATTAAATAAATAAAATCCTGCCGCCGACCTGGCATGAGGATAACGCGCCTTTCCCGTGATCTGGGCGTCCTGGTTAGGACATGGTTGTTCTTCTGTGTTCTATCTGTAAGGTGTGGGGATGTACCTCCCCTCCCCCTGTAAGAACGGGTTGTGCAAGCGAATGTGGCGAGTGAGTAGCAAAGGTCGTATTCTAAGCCCTAGTTGGTGCTACTACAAAATAAGAGACGCTGATTAGGCTTAAATCGCTGACCACCTCAGTGAGCTTTTCCATGGCAAGTGCCATGAGAAACCACAACATAAATAAAATAATTAATTCCAAACTCAATTTTTCCCTTTAAGGGATTCACCAAACACAAAAAGAAAGTCAAGATACGAGAAATTAGAATTAAAGGGGAATAAATGAAATCCTTCTAAGATTCTGGAAGAGTGAAAAAGATTTGGAGCCATCAAACCTAGTCCATCCCAAACTTTGTATCACTCTTCGGGAGATTTATTAATCCTCGAGGATCAAATTAATAAACTCGTCGTAAAGCTCTCGAAGACACTTAAGAATAAACGATTAGAGTAAAGTTGATTCTCAGCGATTGATAAAAGCGAGTGCTTTGATGAATCCCGGTCCACCGTCCTTTTCTCGAACTGGGGAGTGAAGAATTTCAAATCCCTCCCCATTGATCCATTTTCCTTTCCTTTCCTTTCAGGAAGTTTAAAATGTTGGCCTCTCTTCCTTAAACAAGCGCCTTTGCAGAAAATCAGATTAAGAGCGACGAAAGGAAAAAATTTATCCATCCTTTTATCTAGGAGTTAAAATATTTCCACCCTTTATTTGGCAGTAACGGAAAGAGAAAAATGAATTTTAACGGATTAGCGATAAAGCTTTTAAGTTGACAAAGTAACTATAATCCAAAACTACAATGGAACACTCGGTGATCTATTCTCTTCAAGCTAAAGGACCAGAAGTATTTGGGTTAAAAGAAAGTTCAAACAGTTAGTCTATCGAAAATTTCTGATCTGTGTTGCGCTACCCTAACTGGGGTAGAAAATTCATGGATTAGCATTGCCTCAATTGGAGTTGAAAATTTAACACCAATTGAGTGTGTTCTGATTTATTTTAAACGGATATGAACTTAGATATGTTTTGGCCAGATATAATTTTATGATCAATTATTTACATTAATTGCAATTATTTAATAAAAAGTAACTAAAATAAAAAAAATTGTTGCCCTTCATAGGAGTTGACTTTTACAGTTTTTATATATATCTATATATATCACTTGTTTAGACATAAACACATTGTTACAATCTGTTGGTGGAAAAATCATGATCAGAAGGAATGAATATTCTTTCTCCAGTTAAAATACATTAGCTACTTCGAAACAAAATCATTTTCTTACATCTACAATGGCTAAATTTCAAAATTACTAAAATCACCTCAACAAATACACGTCAATCCTTGTCACTTGCATGTTCAGCAACAGGGCATAATTCCTTGCCCATATTCAGACGTTGATATTGCTTGCAATTTGAACCTGCACCCCATAATCAGGAAGGATTTACATTAATTGCAATTATTTAATAAAAAGTAACTAAAATAAAAAAATTCTTTGTTGTCCTAAATAGGAATTGACTTTTACAGTTTTTTTAAATATATATATTACTTGTTTAGACATCAATTCACTGTCACAATTTGTTGATGGAAAAATCATGATCAGAAGGAGTGAATAGTGTTTCTCCACTTTAAATGCATTAGCTGCTTCGAAACAAAATCCATTTCTTACTTTTACATAGGCTAAACTTCAAAATTACCAAAAGCACCTCAACAAACACACATCAATCCTTGTCACTAGCATGATCAGCAACAGTGCATAATTCCTTGCCCATATTCAGACGTCGATATTGCTTGCAATTTTCACTCGTATCGCATAATCAGGAAGGAGAGGGTTTATTAACTGAACAGATTAGATCCCTGCACACGACTCTTTCAGCCCAAACAGGTTGCAACAGCAACTTGATGGCTCGGGCCTCTCACTGGCGGTGCACCCACTCGGGAAGTGTCTTATTTTATTCCCCATTTCCACGTCGGCCCCCTTCTCATCCAATCTTCTGGCAGAGCAATTATTCAAGAAATTTGGGAAGCCGCGTAATCGGTCGCCGGCTCGCAAATAAGCTCTCTGCCGGTTCATTAGTTCTAAGAGCCGCCACCCAAAGCATCCCAATTTCTGTGGCCCCATCCCAGTAATGGTATTTGCAGGGGCTTAGGGACGAGGGGATCCATTAGAAAGAGGAATTAACCGCGTAGGCGTCAACCCCCCAAATCGTAATCAAGTCAGCAGCGGATCGCGAGATTAGCATGGAAGGGTGCCATCGTAGATTGCGAATCCACGCTTAAAGCAAGAAAGGGTCTATTTGCTGGATACCACTATAGCTTGTATGAAAAAAATAGAGACTCGAAATTCTAATCCAAAATAATTCTATGTCTCTTCGTTGACATCCTATATTGACTGCAAGAGTTGTACATCCCGAGGCTCACAGAAACTAATCGACTTAAAAATATTTTTATATTTAAAAAAATGTGTTTTATTATCCGAATTTTTATAAAACTACCAGATAATATAGCCGGGATTGTTCGGATTTAAATTAGTTTCATATCCGATGTAAATCGATTTTTATATAAAATATGATAGTATTTTATATATGATGATAGTACTTTTTTATGTAAAATATGATAGTATTTTTTACGTAAAATATGATAGTATTTTATATATAATGACAGTATTTTTATGTAAAATATGATAATAGTTTATATATGATTATATTACTTCTTTTATGTAAAATATGATAGTATTTTATGTCTAATGATAGAATTTCTTTTATGCAAAATATGACAGTCTTTTATATATAATGATAGTATTTCTTTTATGCAAAATATGATAGTCTTTTATATGTAATGATAGTATTTCTTTTACGTAAAATATGATAGTAGTTTATATATGATAGTAATATTTCTTTTATGTAAAATATAATAGTATTTTATATATGATGATAGTATTTCTTTTATGTAAAATATGATAGTAATTTATATATAATGATAGTATTGTTTATGTAAAATATGATAGTAGCCGGCATCCTGGCACAGATGAACTTCGTCTTCTGGGAATCCCGAGTTCCAGTTCCAGTTAGGGCATGGTTGCTCTTCTGTGAGGTGTATGAATGTGCTCCCCTGTAAAAAGGGGCTGTGCAAGCGTGTGTGTGTGTCATCCTCATAGGAGCTTGAAGTCAGATTTCTGCCCTCGGGTGCTCAGTGGTTCATACCCTCAGAAGCTACTGCATCCCCTCTTTCCGTTGTAAAGCGGACACGAGATCTTCATCATTATGATAGTAAATTTAGCATCTAAAACATTTTTATTACATTTAAAATATCAAATGAATCCAAAACAGTGGAAGTGGTCTTTTCAGCGTGTTTTCTAATAAACTTGTCATACCAGAGAACATCTTACAAGGTATTGGTGCACAATAGTTACGAAATGTTAACTATTTAGCTTATCATTATTGGCGAATTATTTGGCGATTAATTACTGGCATACGTTGAAAGTATCCAAAAATCGAATTTGTGCTTTTGGTACTCTTTTCTCAAACCGATTGGGGGGGGGGGAAATAACACAGAGCTCAACTTGTAGTTAAAAAATGTCACACCAAATTTGATATATTTAAATCACTGCGCTTTTGAATCATCAAGTTCACATGTTTCCGAAAGCAAATGCCATCAGATAGTTAACTAAATGAATTTGGCTCAAAATTTGGCAGGTGTCTAAACTATAAATGAAAGATCTGTGTACTTAATTTTAGCTATGGAGGCTTTCTTCGTTTTTTATTACCCTATTAACTTAGATTCAAACCGCCGGACTTCCGAACATATTTTATTCTGCAAATTTGGTCGCATATCTAATTTCAACCGACTAGCTTAAATCGTTTTGGAGTTATCTCTGGAGATGGCCATTGCAGGAAAATGCGCTTTTCGACATTTTCCAAAAACGTAGAGATTCGTCAAATCCTCGAATTCAAAACTTTTGACGATTACTATACTTTATATCTACATTGCATTATAAAAAAAATAAAACTTGGTGATGGCTATGCTCCTCCAAAAATTAATAACATTAATAGCATTTCCAATTTGGGTTGCAAATGTTGAAGCATAAAAATGGTTTTAACGAATACTTTAAAACAGTCAATTAACCAGCTCATTTTACATGAATTAAGAATTTGAAAGTTGGATCAATAGTTTTTCTTGAGATAAACCGTTATTCTTCTGCTTTTATACTTTTGTTTTTGATTATTTTTTTTTCTTACAGAATTCTAATGTCCTCTTAGAAACAATCCTTTATGATTATTATATCTTTTTAAAATAAATTAAAATTGTTGCCAAAAATATTTGTATAAATTCAAAAAATATCAAAAAATAAAAGTAGAGTAGTTTTAAATCTTACCTTTGCCTAATAATGAATTCAAATATTTATTTCTTTTAAAATCGTCTGAATCCTTTCAATTATTTTTATATATTTTGAAAATTTCGTGAAAATTTAACTGTTATTATTAAAAAGGTTGAATATAGAATTATGTGATGGTATAAAGCCATTTCTTGTTGGACAATTTGTGCCGAAGTTGAAGTGAAGAAAAATTCCAAAATTTACTTCTAATTAACTGAATATTTGATATTTTTTGCAAAAAGTAGTTACATTAATATAGCTTTCTGTGTTAATATGCTGAAAACCTATATACAAATAAATCTTCAGAGAAAATGGCCTCCAATATTTTGTCCTTTCATTCCTTATTTAATACTACAAATAAAAACCATCCGTTGACATCCTATTAGCCAAGATCTTGTTTATTAAGATCGCATTAGCTATTTTTGTGTTTGACATTCTTGAGTGATATTCCCATTTTATTAAGAATTCCCCGTAAGTTACGATCAAAAATACAATATTAATACACAGATGCAGTTGATTAGGTACTTCAACCTACACCCCCCAGATGAGATTCATAATAAAGTCGACCACATAAATAGCAATTTTTCAACAAAAAAATGCCTACCATGGATACCAAACTTCATAAACCGATCTTCTGTTCAAAGAGAAATTCTTATTCCAGGGTGAGTTTAATAAGAGGAGGGGAAAGGAAGGCCCCATCCCCGCTGTCAAGCCCACCTGAAATATGACAGGTAAGAAATTTAATCAAACACTCACTGGAGACTGGACCGCGGAACCAGATTTCGAGACATCCTTCGGGGGCGCTGCATTCTCATGCAGTTGGGGGAAAATATTTTTCAAATTCCATTTTGGTAATGAAGGAGATAGTATTTCTGGGTTGTATTTTAAGACGGATGAAAGTTTTACGGAGTAGGACATATGAAATAACCTGTAATCAACGTTCTGCATCGAAGAGATATGTAATTTTGAATTTTTGTGTCCTTTATTAATATTTTTTAAATATTTTGATGATTTTTGATTATTTTTTTTATTGTTCAATCTGAAAAGCCGAGAATTATTTTTGGTAGGGGTTTCGTAATTTCAAACCACGTTCAGATGACGAGGATGACCGGCCTCCCAAACTTGCCAAATTATACTGGTACGTGGATGTTTAAACCACGCCACATATTTTAATTCCAACCAGCCTTTAGTGGAAAAGGATTTTAAAAGTGAAATTTTCCAGCTAATAGATCAATGTGGTTAATGAATATTACTGAAATTAATTGATTGAATAGATTCAACGATTTTACTTCTAATCTCCCAAACTAGCCAAATCACACTAGTATGTGGATGTTTAAACCACGCCACAGATTTTAATTTCAACCAGCTTTTAGTGGAAAAGGATTTTTAAAGTGAAATTTTCCAGCTAAGAGATCAATGTGGTTCCTGAATATTAAAGTAATTGATTGACTAGATTCAAAGATTTTACTTTAAACGATTTACGGTTTACTTCAAACTTACTTTCATACGATTTTACTTCAAATTGAGGATTATATAATAAATAGTAAGTTTAAAAGATTACCTGAATTTTTTAAATAAATTTTTAAAAATTTAATTTTTTTTCATATTTTCTACGTCTATACATAAAAATGCACTCAAATCCTTTTAAAAAATGAATTTAAATTTCATAAATTTTTAACCTGAGCATAATGGCATGCTAATATTTCATGCTTATTTATATCAAACGAAACATTTTGCGATTGACGATTTTTAAACTCAACAATCGACAAAACAAATGGGAATCTAAAGACTTTATGATGTTGACGATATTGTAATGTTTGATTTGAAAGCAAAAATTCCAAAAAAAGAATAATTTCTAAAGAAAGCAATCATTCTAAATCATTTTTATCATAATAATGGGACAAATGTAAAAATGTGAGATTAGATAAAACAAAACAATTTCAGATTACAAAAAATATTCAAAAGTTACATTTTTCATTGCAAAAATTGAAATTACCACAAATTGTGTCGAAAATTAATTTTGAAAAATTGATAAAAATAAATAATTAAAACGAAACAAAATGTGAAGTAAAAAGTAAAAAGTTAATATTTTAAATTTCAAATTATACTAAAAAGGGTTTTTTATAGGATAATCTTCAACGAAAAAATTAAGGAAAATTGATTAATTTTTTTAATTAAAGTTTGAAAAATCTTCTCAATTTCAGATATTCAAGAAATAACTGTGTCCAATCCGTCAGGTTCAAATTAAATCCCCCATGTGGTAGAAAAATACCCCTAGTGAATAAGGCTGAAGATTTTTTTTCATCATACAATTTACAGAAAAATATTCCTTTATAAAGTTTTATTTTATTTCCAAGACCAATTTTTATTTTCTGAAATTTTGATTATTAATCTGATTCTAAAAACTGAAAGAAAATCCATCAAGAATTTACTATAAAATCTAAAAGAAAGTCCAACTTAAGTTTATTCTAAAATTTGAAAGAAAATACATCTAGAATTTATTCTAAAGAGTTAGTAAAAATTAAGCTATCATTTGATAATATTACAAATATTTTGGTTACATGATGTTTAAAAAGGAATGACCATTAATTCAATTTTAGGAAAGGCAAATAGAGTTAAAGAATAATAGGGGAATGCTTTTAAAGTATCAAATTTCCATCATTATTATTACAAATGTTTTATTTAGCCATTAAAAGAAGCATAGATAGCATCAAATGATAGCTAAATTTATCCAATATTTTTGTCAAAGATTTCGAAACATCCTTTAGGGGCGCTGTATTTTCATGCAGTTTCAAAAAAAAATTGTTGAAATTCCATTTCGGTAATGATGGAGATGTTATTTCTCTGTTGTATTTTAATATGGTGGAAAGTTTTATGGAGTATCAAATTCCATTTTGGTAATGATGGAGATTGTATTTCTTTATTGTATTTTAAGATGGCTGAAAGGTTTTATGGAGTATGATGCAACATTTGTGGAAATAATCTCTGCAAATAACTTAATATGGAGAGTAATGTAATTTTGACTTGTGTTGTCCTTTATTAATATTTTTTAGATATTTTGATAATTTTAGAATAATTAATTTATGTTGGTGTTTCAATTGAAAACAGGAGAAGTATTTTGTTACTGGTCTCGTAATTTCAAATCGCCATCAAATAATGAGGATGATATCTGAGCTGTCACCAGTCTCTCCAAACTAACCTAATTACAATAGTTAGTGGATATTTGAACGGGATAGATTTGACTTTCAACCAGACATCTAGCTGAATAGGGTTTCGAAAGAGGAACTTTCCAGTCAAAAGATGATCATACATCTAAGTTGCTGTGATCCCTGAATATTTTTGCAGTAAAGTAATTAAATATATTCCTCGTTATGTTTTCACTTCAATTTAAAATTTTATTCTATATGTGTGTGTGTACGTGTGCGTATATGCGTGTATGAGTGACTTAACAAATAGCCTTAGTTTTTAAAATAAGTTTTTTAATTTTCTTTTTTTAATTTCTAATCTTGTACATAAAACTACACTCAATTTCTGTTTAAGCAGAATCTATTTAAATTTCAAAATTTTAGATCGAAATATAGTATGATATTTCACGCTTATTTACATCAAACATTATATCCTGTCTTTGATGGTTTTTGTATCCGGAAATTTGCATAAAGAATATCACCCTTAAAGTATTATCATATTCAAGAAAATGGAAACTGCTTTAGCAGTAATTCCTGAAGAAACTTTTTGTCATAACAATTGTATAAATTCAAGTGTGAGAGATTAGATAAATCAATAAAACTTGTTATAATTTTCATTACCAGTTTTATGGTTTTACAGAAATTGAAGCTGTCACAAATTTTGTATAAAATTAGTTTTGAAAAAGTAATTAAAATGAATTTGAAAACACATTTAACCCTTTGAATTTGTATATATCAGCGTATGCGACATCAAATTGCATATGTCATATTAAATTCAAGTGCAAAGGGTTAATTTGTTTAAAAAGTTCCCTACGTTTGTATATAAAACGCATTCCACTCCTGCTTAAAAATAATCAATTTAAATTTCATAATTCTAGCCCGGAATATAGTAGCAAGAAAATATTTCATGATTATTTACATCAACGATAGATCTTGCGTTTAATGCTTTTTATAAATGGGAATTTCCATAAAAAATGTCAATCATAAAGGCTTATAAAGCTCATTAAAATATAAATTCTGATGCAATTATTGCCTAAAGAAAGCAATAATTCCAAATCATTTTTATCAAAACAATAGCATGAAAAAGAGTGAGATTAGATAAAACAAACGACTTCAATGCATAAAGAGAAATTGCTACAATTGTATATAAAACAAATTTTAAACAATTAATTAAAGTCAAATAAATAATTAAAATGTAACACAACTAAGGTAAATAGAAAGTTAATGCTTTATATTTTAAAAAATTGTCAAAAAATGACTTTGATAAAATAGTATTCTACAGAATTATTACGGAAAAATTTAGGAATGTCGGTCCTTTTTTAATTAAAATCTTTGAAAGAATCTTTTAAATTTATCAACTACCCAAGAAATAATTTTGTTTTGAATTCAATAGTTCCAATTTCTATCATCCATATTGCATAAAGATACATCACTTGCTTACGAATTTTAAACCATTATGTTTTCAGAAAATATTCCATTATATTTTATTGCTTTTAAGACCAATATGTTTTTTTTTCAGAAGAATTAAAATAGATCCAATTCTACAATCGATAAAAAAAATTCTAAAGAAATAATCCACCGAGAATTTAGTCTAAAAACTTGATAAAAAAAGAAATGCCATTATTTGCAAATATTTCAGAAATTTTTATTACAGAATGTTTCAAAAAGAATGCCCATTCATTAAATTCTGAGAAAGTCAAAAAGTAATAGAATGAATTTTAGAATGTTTAAATGTATCAAGATTTCATTAGTAATATTAATTCATTAGTAATCCCTTAATAGTAGGCAGGATAGCACCAAACGATAGTTAAATTTATCCAACACTTTTTCCAATGCAAGGATATCAACGGATTCATTATCACTGATCTTCCTTAACATTTCGCAGAGGTCCATAAAGTAACTGAGATGGGTATCAAAACCAAATGATATTTAAATTTATCCAATACTTTTTCCAAAGCAATGCTATCAGTGGATTCATTATCACCTATAATTCTTCCTCACATTTCATAGAGGTTCGTAAGTAATTGAGATTTTGCCAGTGTTAAATTTATGCTTGGTAGATATCACAAGCATAAATTTAACACTGGCAAAATCGCCTCCAACTTCACTAGTGAAGTCTTGGCGATCAGAGAAGCTCTCACCTTATATTTAAATGATCAACAGGCTTTTGATTCGACAGAAGGTCTAACAATCTTTTCTGATTCTAAATCAGCCTTAGAGGCTATCAGAAATGGAGGGACTAACATCACCTCTGATGTCATTGTCCGCCTAGAACAGTTGAACAGCAAGGGGAAATCCTGTGTCCTGCTTTGGATCCCTGCACACGTCAATATTGAAGGAAATGAGTGTGCAGACTCTTTGGCCAAGGAGGCTAGAGATCTCGCTCATGAGTGCACCACCATCACACTCGCTGACGCTAACGCAGTGGCGAGACACAGAATCATGACTCATACGTTTAAAAAACCCCTGATTACTGAATATGATAGCCCCAGAGATATTACATCTACAATAGCAAGGCTTAGAACCGACCACTATAGAGGCATGAAAATCCATCCAGACAAAACAAGGTCATATGTTCTTTGTAAACATTGCCCTGATGTCCAGCTCTCTCCTGGTCACATCCTGGAATGCCCAGCGGTGACCACGAGTATTTTGAAGTTGGGAATGGTTGCGATGAGGAGCGCTTTACGGGAGATTCTGTACAGTCCTGCTGCACCGCTGCTCGCAGCGGCTGTGATCAAGACTTTCGGTATAATTTGATGTCACTGCAGATCCATGAACACGAGAACAACAACAACAACAACAGTAACTGAGATGGGTATCAGCACCACAAAATTTCATGAAAAATAATACTATGGCAAAAATGTAGAAGTAAATTATACGCTGAATAGTTTATTTGTTTTTTAATTGTACAAGGTGAACACTCTTAAGAATATTGTAGAAATTGTTAGAAATCTGAGATTTCTTCCATTATTTGTCTGTGTATTTCTAAAAAAATTTATAAAATTTCCAAATAGAATAATTTTATTTGAAAACTTCTATATATAGATAGCCGAGTACATATCAAAACATGAAACAAATATTAATTTCTTTCGCTATTATTCTACATTGCAGAAAATAAGTCCCGTATACATGAAAACTGTATCAAGACTTATGAAATTACAGCTTATTTGGAAAACAGAAAAGTCGTTTGCATTTGATCTCCGCTGTAGCATCCAAAGAAATGAAGTCATTAGCTCTTTCAAGAAGAGCAACATCGCATATAATTTAAATTTATGTGTTTAATTAAAAATCCGGACTTTTGAAAAACTGCCGTGATTATGCTTCTGCGAACAGGGCGAAGTAAAGAAGCACCAAAAAATTCATGCAGCGAGGTTTTTTGATCACCTTGTGCGATTTTTTTTTCCTTTCCAGAAACTTCTTTAATTACAAAAGATAAACGCTTACTACACTGAAAACAAACTACACAACCTGTTACACAATTTCCTCTTTAGAGGATAGAATCTTTTCCTTCTGGTACATATCTACTCACCCCTCCTCCTTTTTTGAAATAGCATCTCCCCCCTTCTCATTTGCATATTCCTAAGCAGACGATTTTTCTCCGGCTGTACGGGGAAAACCGGAAAACTCTGGTTTTTAATTTTCTCGATTTCACGCTTCCTGGTAGTGATTACCGGACGCACCAAACGGGCTTCTCAAGTTGATGGTAGAGGGGGGGAGGAACTCAGGGAGCGGAGACGGAGAAGCTCCAGGAACGAGGCTTTAATGAGCCGAAAACTTCTCGCTTTCAGTCTAAAAGACGATAAAAATTAGGATTTCTCCACAGCCATACGAAAGGGCGGAGGAAATACGTTGAAGATCCCTTTCGTCCACTGACTCGGCAGACGATTTTGAAACGAAAAGGCCCGAAAGAACATTTTTGATCGCCCTTCTTCTTGGCTGTTTTGCCAACAGCAATTTTATCGATGAATTTCATGAAAATGTTTTTTTTTTTTGTGATTTTTAGAGAACTTGACTTGAAAAAAAAGGAATTTCTTATGGTGACCAGGGACCCTTGAAATTATTTTTTGTACTTTTCATCTTAGCAATTTGAAGTTTTACAGGCATTAAGAGTAATCCTATAAGAGATGACGCACAAAATTTTAAAGCATTGTATTCATTTATTTATGAGTTGGGGGGTTAATATAATATATTAGCCTTAAATAACGTTAAAAATTAAAAATGATCCAGAGGCTCCGATTTTTCTTATTACTTACTCTAACCCTTTTGAAACAAAAGTTGGGATTAATCTTTAAGTTTGAGTTCGAAATAGCAAAATTAACGAATGTAATAACTCAAAACTACTTAAACTTAAAAAAATCAGTAGTTTTAAGCTATTACATTGGTAATTTAGATATTTCGCTCTCAAACTTCAAGTTTGATCCCAACTTTTATTTCAAAAGGGTTAGAGAAAATAATAATAAGAATTGCAGTGCTTTCGAACAAATTTGGAGCTCCTGGAACATTTTTCATTAAGGTTATTTATCGCTAATATTATATTATATTAACCACCCGCCTAACTCATAAATAAATTAATACAATGCTTTAAAATTTTGCACGCCATCTCATCTAGAATTACTCTTAATTTTTGTGGAATTTTAAATTGCTAAGGTAAAAATTGCAAAAAGTCATATTAAAGATCCCTGGTCGCCTTAAGAAAAAATTTGAAATAAATATTTTATGCACAACACTGTAAATGAATGTAATTTTATAATAATTGAGCTATTATTATAACTTTAATAAATATTAAAAATAAATTTTATCGAACTAACACCTAAGAACTTAATGGTATTTAATGATATTAGCATTTTTAACATATACAATATAAATGCTTAATTTTCTCAGTTACTAATATATGTTAAAATATTGGATTAAATTTTTTAATAATTTTAAAACATCGTCATTAAGAACTTTTTATTTGAAACAAAATTGATATTTTAACGGATAATAATTTCGATTAAAAATGTGTAAAACTAAATTTAGTTATAATAGCAACTTTATACATCTTTTTAGAGTTTCGAAGCATAATCAATAATATAAAAGGAAAATAATTTTTATATATTTAGATTCTTTAGTGCGTTTATTCACCATTATTTATTAAAAATTATAAGCACTAGAAATAGTATCAATGATGAGTTTATAATGGCTGTATTTTTCCTGTTAACTTACATTCAGCAATGGGAGAAGCAAATTCCTTCTGGATGGATTTCGTTAAAGATTTAATAGAAATTTACAAACTTGGAGTAAGCACTTACCAAAATTTATCCCTCGCTATCCAAGTTGCTTAAAGTTATTGATTTGACAAATACGTGATTGTAATCCTTAAAATGTGTTTTTTAAGACTCAGGAAAGTCTGAAATTCGAAGATTCATCAAAATTTTATGTTCGAATTTTTTGATGATTACTATATTTGCTCTTTGTAAACTCAGTATACGAGAAAGTATAAAAGGATGACGTAAACTTAAATATAGTTACATAAATCCCTAATAAATCAAACGGAAGAATGAGAAAAAAATTAAATCTGATATTTCAAATTTCATGTTATCGTATGAGAAGATTATTATTTTTAAGGCATTGTTTGTATTACTTAATTTGAGTCATTAGCCAATTTAAACAAGTTTGAAACAATCACGGTATTATCAGAATACGCAGGCGTTGATATATTGAGAATCGGGAACATGACAGACATTCTTGCCAAGTTGTAACTTTTTGTTAGTGATAAGTCACCAAATGTCGCCAAATTTTTACCATTTTTGATAGCTCTAAAACCATAAAATTGTTGTCCCTAAAAGCGATAAATCGCCAATTTTCTGCCCACTCATTTTGTAGCTTCAAAAGTCTCAATCCAACATTACAAACATTAAGTTCTCACACGATAAAAACATTTTAACAACAAAAAAAAAAATGTAACAACGATGCAATTGACAAATTTTTGAATTAAAAATTCAACTTCTATTTTTAAATTATTTTTGGCGAAAATTTGCCAACCGTGACAAACTCCTGCATTATTTTCTAATAACCTTCAAAACGATAAGTTGATGCCTTAAAAATGGTAAATCGCGAATCTGTAGCCTGTGCATTTTGAAACTTCAAAACAACATCATATTCTCACATGATAAAAATTTATTATTAATCAATAGTCGCCAAGTAAACCCTACCTTATAAAAGTGTGCCCAAGCAAACGAATTATTTCACATGAATAGTCAAACCTTCCTTTGATACGAGGTAAAAAAGATTGACTATAACCGTAAATATACTATAATCTATTAAATACCAACGTTATAAAGTGTTCATAGCCTCGTGTAATGTCGATTTTAGCTATAGATGCTTCAGAACATATTAAATTCTACTCTTTCCCTGCCTTTTTACTCATTAACCTTAAGGAAATGAATAACTTGAAATAAATGTGATAAATCACGAAAACGCACAAATCTAAAATCTAAAAAAGAAATATTAAAATATAAAACCCATGAGAAATGCCATGTCAAAATTTTATCGAAATAAGAAAAATAACATCATGAAATATAAATATATATATACAAGGAAATATGATGCTCTGGAACTTCAGTTTAAATATCCAGCTGTCAAATCCTATTTCCAGATTTATTTAACGTGTAATTTTGAAATTCTGTAATTCAAGCTGAATTAATAGGAATCGTTGCATTAAATTATACAAGTATTTAAATGGTAACGGGAATATCAATCTTATATTAAAAGTTCTTCCATATTTTAGGGACTTTTTTTTGAATTTAACAAAATAAATTTGTGCCCTTTTTTTTCTAAATAATTTGATATCTTTTGTCTATTTTTCAATATTTCATTATCATTTTTTTTTCATGTTTGTTCTTTTATCTGCTTATTCAAATGCTCAGGTATAATGGCAGTGTGGTATGTAAATTAGACTCGTCCATCGCACTGCAAACAGAGCTGAAATCTCATATATTTCCGATTATCCAAATTATTTATCGAAATTGTGAGTTTTAAAAGGATTTTTCTGATTATGCACCATTTCAATTGCGGAATCAAATCTCTAACTGATTATACGAATTTCACTTATTCATATCATTTTTATCAGTATAATCTCTGCTAGAATTCTGAAGATTTTTTTTTCACTCTTTAATGCTTTTTTTATTTATGGTTTGGTTGTTAATAAATTTTAAGGAAATAATTTTTTCACCATATTAAGTTTAATCACATCTCAAACGTAAATATGCACATCAACTAAATTTTACTACATATTCCCATTACTTGTATTGAGTCCCTACCTAAATAATTCCAAAATCAATTAAATGTTTCTAATAGAGAGCTGTATTTTAAATCACAGAAACCAATACGATACAGAAATTGGTGTTTCTAATTTTACTATGGTAAAGTTATAACTTAAAATATAGAAAAAAATTGATTGAATATGGCCGAAATAATGTCACTGGAAACTAATTGCTTGCAACAGAGAATTGCATTTAAAATCACAAAAAGCAACGCTATACAGAAACTGATGTCATAGAAAACGATGTTAAATTTGCAATTTAAAATCAAGAAAAAGGATTTTGATTGCTTCAGAAATAATAGCACTCTAATTTGCATCAGTGAGTGGTAATTGAAATGACAGAAACTAGTGTCACAGAGCATGACGGTAAGTCTGTAATTTAAAATTTAGAAAAAAAAGATTGTATTAATTTCTACGGAAATAATAGCACACTAAGCTAACTAATAATTTGCATCAGAGTTGTATCTGAAATCACAGAAAGCTATACGATACGAAAATTGATGACACAGAATATGATGGTAAAACTGTTCTTTGAAATCTACAAAAAAATTGTATTGATTACAGGCGAATCAAATAAAATTAGCTTCAAAATTACCTATGAATTAATTCGAAAAAAAATTGACTATATACTTTTTTATGTCTTCATAATTTAACGATAATGCATAATAACATTCTGAATTAATATCACTTTTTAAAAATTTTCACTAGTATTAAGATATCATTTATGAAGGTATTTATGAGAGTTATTTTAAAAGTACTGGAAAGCGATTGTACATTGTCAGTTCTGGAATCTGTAGTAAATTAGCCAGATGTGGAAAAGAAATTTATTTTTGCATTACTGAGAATCTAGAAAAAAATCAAGAAAAAGGGAAATACAAAAATTGGTACTATTCATTTTCCACCAGGAACTAATTTTAATAGAAGTAAATAGAAATCAGGTCAGTAAAATACAACACTGAATTTCTTTGGTATAAAACTTTAAATTTTAATAACAAGATATGTTATGTTTCGTTATCTTCCCTACTGGTTTAATAAATTTTGTTCAACATGCATATTTAAAATAATTATCAAAAATACGAAACAATCTCTATTTTTTTTAAATAGATTATATTCAAGTGACATCACACACAGTTAAAAGGCCTTTGTCTAGAATCTTACTGCACGTTTTCTTAAGTTTCGTTTTTAAGAAACGAGATAAATAACCGAAACAAAACATAATTAAAGCAAAAATTGATTTCAGTTTTCAATATAAATAGAAAGATTAAAATGAAATATGCTATGAATATGTCAATGTATCGTGTCAGAACATAATCTCTTGAACGGCCAAGCACCACGCGCTTGTGCAAGTTAAATTAGTTTTTTATTCATTTTAATGATTTCATTGAATGAGTCACTTTAGTATTGCAAACTATCGAAAACACTTTTATCTCGTATTTATTGTTTAAAAAAATATCGCATTTCCTATTAATTTCATTTCATGTAATGTTGTGCTTAAAATGTCATTTTTATAGGTTTTATTCGCTGTAGCCATTAACTTCTTTTTTTTAATCGGAGCTTTTGTAAACGCAATGGTAACGCGTTATTAAAAGCTGATTTGTTGAGATGCTCGGTGCAGATAAAATTTTTATTTTTCGTCTACGGATTTCTGTTGACGTCAGAAAACCTCATTTCCAAAACAATATCATGTTCAGACATGATAATAAATCCCACGATATAAGTCTAAATGCAATATTTGTCATCATTATTTAAAAATTTATTTCACTGAAATATTAAAAAAAAACTATTTATATATATCAGTTGATTTGCGTTATAATAAATACTGGAGCAGAAATATAACTGGCAGCTAGAAATATATTTTTCATTCACACATTTACATTATACGGTTACATAATATATATATAGTTTCTGAAGCAAGAAAAATAAACTTCGGTCTAGCTACTTCTAGCTCTGAATAATCGCCAGTTATAATCCCATTTTTTTTTCTCACTAAGAATTCTAAAGCATATAAATTTCTCAATATCTGGAGATCTTCCACGATTTCTAATTTCTCTTCGCATATTTCACATAAAAAATCTCGACATATTTTAATAATATACGATGAAAAGGTGGAATGCATTTATAAACAGTCGAGATATTTTGCTTCTAATTTTCAAAACTTATTTACTAGCAACTTACAATCACACACATCGCTTCTAAAGTGCTAAGCACTGATTTGCATTATTCAAAGAAGATTCTAGAATTTGCTTCTCAATTTTAAGCTAAATCTTACACATTAAGTAAAGAGAAATTTAAATATCGAATCCATGCTTCTAGAACATCTCGTCACATATATCGAGCACATAATGAAGTAAAGACAGCCTTTCTATCTGTAAATTTAATCGAGTTTCTGTAGCATTATTCGTCAAATGTCGTCTAGTTCTCTAATGGTTCGCTGTGTTTAGATCTCCGAAGAATTTCATTCCAAAGAGAATTGAATGCTAAAGGATTTACAATTCACTTAATTGAATTTTAGAGTTACTTTACACTCAATTATAAAAAAATATTACTGATACTTTCTCAGAATTCTTTTCAATTTGAGAAAGTTATAAGAAACTGATATATGAGAGCAGTTGAGTCGCTTCATTGAAAATCTCCATATTTTTTGTTTACTCAGAGAAGTGCTTACCTTACTGCTGTTTTGAAGCTTAGAAGGGTTGTTGTATAGCCCCCTGAAATTAAGAACATTAATAAGTTGACAAGAAATGTATAGAGTGCCTCGAGCATTCGAATCAATTTCAAACTACACAACGTATATATGAATTGTGGTACTTTGGGCTATGGTCAGACGACAAAGTCAATATATGAACTGACCGAGTTAAAAGATTTCTAAACCCTTCACTAATGCAAATTTCGGAGCCTCTAATATTTTTCTAATCTTTCCTAGCCTTTTTTTTTATAAATTTAAATATAATCTCTATAAAAGCAATTTTTAAGCAGCAAATATTACGAGAAATTGAAATAAAATATTTATTTGCTAATCATTGAAAAATGCTAAATTCCATATAAAAAAATTTTAAAAATAATTTTATGAAAGAAGAAATTTTAAGAAAATAGTTTTGAAAAATAAACAATACTTTATTTTAAACACAAAAATTTCATTTTTTTTTTTTTTGAAATCTGTGATTTTTACAAAGTAAATGAATGCGTGAATTTTGAGAGAAAGTTTAGTTTAGTTATATTAAAATCCAGTTGTAATGTTTGATGCATTTAAAATTAAACAACGCTAAATAATAGATTTTGAAGTACTTTCGAGTTAAAATAATACAGAATAAAGAAAATTGAAAATTTCTAATCTGTATTACTTTTCCTAACTGATGTAGAAAATTCACGCATTTTGCGTTGTCACAATTGGCATTGAAAATCTAACGCTAGTACGATTTTTGATAAATTATTTATTGTAATTGCAATTGTCAGGCCAGGATAGTTTGGTTGGTATGGTGTTGGATATACATTACTTGGGCTGCGAGTTCGAAAACCATATGCAAAAAAGATTGGAAATTGCCAGGAAATTCGATTTCTATTTTGCCACCTAATATTTTAATTATGTCATATTTATATTAATTGTAATTATTTAATAAAAAGTAAATAAAATCAAAAAAATCTTTGTTAACCTAAGTAGGAACTGATTTAAAAAAATTGTTTTTTACATTACTTGCTTCTGATAAAATGAAATCCTCGAACATCCAAATGGATCACTATTTTAAAGATATCATTAAAAAAACTCTAGTTGAAAGTGTAAGCTATTGATAAGCACGTAGCAAACTATATTTTAATTCAGGAGTATAAAATAGCTAAAGCGCTATTTAGTCTTCTACTATCTCGTAAATAATACTCTTCTCAAAAACTTTTTTTTTTCAAAAAAAAAAGTTGTACGTGACTTCTCATCAAGACAGTTTTCATTCTCGACCAGCCCATCCCCAGACATACCTATCTGTTTTCTTTTTTACCAGTGAAACCATTCTCCGTATGAATCGAGTTGACACGGCCGGAAATTAAAATCCATCGATGTCGCGAATTTTGACACGTTTCTCTAAAAGAGGGAACATTTTTCTTAACTGCGTGTCCCCGGAGATTTCTGGCGACCGCAAGGAAAGATTTAATTTCCAGGCTCATTAATCTCCAGGGAAAATTGTTTGAAAAATTTCCCTTTTCGGACAGATTAGGGGAAATTTTTCCTGCAGTGTCTGCTAATTGGCTCTTTTCATAAACAGAAGATTGTGGTGATAGCATTCAGAAGCGCAACTTCTTTAATCTGATAGCTCCTTTCGTGCTTCTCAAGAAAGTGATATTCGTAAATACGGAACATATCTAGCGATTATGAAATATTTGACAAATTTAAAAACCGGCTGTGAGGATTAGAAATAAGCAGTTTTTGTAATGGAATGAACAGTCGATGTATTTAATTTTTAATTATACACTGAGCGATCAAGTTCTTATGACCACTCACTCAATGCACTGTTGAAACACCTTTAGCCCGTAATGCTGCTCGCATTCTTCTTGACATAGATTCTATAAGATAGTGGTGGGAGGAATTTGACCCCATATCCGATGAACTCCTCCTTCCAGTTTCTTCAAATTGGATGGCACTGAATTCAACTGCCTGATGCCCGGTATGATCTTATCCCACAAATTCTCAGTGGGATTGATGTCTAGCGATTGTGTGGACCAACGAAGACATGTAAAGTAGCGTCATGCTCGTCGAACCATCTGATGACTATGCTAGCGGTTTGACAAGTCGCATTGTCTTGATGAAAATATTCATCCCCGGTAGGATATACCATGAATATAACATGTTGTACTTTATTTGAGAAAACACTTAAATACCCTTGGGCATTCAAATGTTGTCCCACAGTAATAAAAATACTTACACAATGCCAAGAAAACAACCCCCAATCCATACTATTGCCTTCACCAGATTGAAGTATTGTGGCAATGCAGCTGGGATCTACGTATGTTTTCGTGCTGTTTTCGCCATTTCTGAACTCTGTTTGCTTATTGCAAATGAGAAATCGATTCATCAGACAACATGACTTTTTTCCAGTCATCTATTATCCAAATCTTATACGCCTTCGCAAATGTTTGCTCTTGTTTAACTCTTCTTTGCATGATGATGGAAATTTCCATCATAATATTTAGTCAACAAAAAAGTACTCAAAACCCTTGTACTGTAAATTTGTTGTTGCTGGCAACTTTTTAAGCAACTATTGCGTACAAAAAAACACAGTTGTCAAAAAATAGCAAACGTCACTGTCAATTACCAGGCCTATAACTTGTCATTCCGCTGTTTGTTGTGACTGGAAGAAATGAGCGAGATTTTAAATTGTTTTATGGAAATTAATTTATTATTAATAATTATTAATTAATTAAATTATGCAGAATAAAGAAGATTTAGTAAAGAATATTTTTTATTTAGTACTGAGCTAAATATGTGACAATGCATGATGATGTAAATTTCCATCATATTGTTTTTTACATAATACATATTTTTATTTACACCAAGATTTTTTTAAATATTTTTCCTTTAATATAGAGCATTAATTACATCACCCTGATTTTCTTTTTTTAAAAAAGAAAAAATCATGCAAAGAAGGGTTAAGGCTTACAGTAGAAGTTGTCATGTCACCAACCACCTTGGAACTGTTCCGGCCTCTTCAAAAGGATGTGAAGTGAAGAGTGAAAGAAGAATTGCTCGAGGGTGGAGGCATGAGTAAGATTGGAAAGTTTCAACAGAGAGAGAGAGAGAGAGAGAGAGTCAAACATTGCAATAAAACTTGAACAACTTTCCCATTAATTCTTTCTCCACATCCTTTAACCTTTTTTTTTATTCTGCTCTAGATAATTTCTGTATTTATCTTTCACAAAAATTCAAATTTGATAAATACCTTTGACTCAATTAAGTGGTGAAAAATACCATCAAACGATTTGCCAATTATGGACGAATGTTTACCCTGAACGGGGCCAATAGTGCTGCTCTAAAAGTCAATTTCAGAGTACGGTCACATGACAATTTAGTTAGTCGATCTTCTGTTAATCCAAAACTTATCAGCAAATTGGGCTTGTACGTAACGGAAACATAAAACAGTTTCCTTTCTAAATATGGTTAAAAAATATTTACTAGCTAGTATTAAATTGCATCACTTATAAAATGGTCCCCTTTCAATGCTTATCAAATGTGATACCCAGTTCTGTTGCATAAAAATATAAATTATTACATATGAGCTAGTAAATGTCAGGACTCTCTGACCATCATGTCACGTAAATATCCATCACTAATCAATGATCCTTAAAAGCGCTTTAAAAATATTATTTTATTATTTGTATAACATGCTAAATGAAGAAAAATCATTTAAACCTAGTAATCTTTAATCAATATATAAATTATTGATTGAAATAATAATAAGTAATATGAATTAGGAATATTATTTTTATTGAAAATAATATATAATCATAAGCTCTCTTTTACAATTATTTTTTCTAAATAATGCATCATTGTATGCTTTCTTTTACAATTATTTTTTCTGAAGAAGGCATCATTGTATGCTTTCTTTTACAATTATTTTTTCTAAAGAAGGCATCATTGTATGTTCTCTTTTACATTTATTTTTACAAAAAATGCATCTTTGTATGGTCTCTTTTACAATTATTTTTTCTAAAGAATGCATCATTGTATGGTCTCTTTTACAATTATTTTTTCTAAAGAATGCATCATTGTATATTCTCTTTTATAAACATTTTTTCTAAAGAATCCATCATTGTATGCTCTCTTTTGCAATCATTTTTTCTAAAGAATCTATCATTGTATGCTCTCTTTTACAACTATTTTTTCTAAACAACGCATCCTTGTATGTTGTCCTTTACATTTATTTTTTACAAAAAATGCATCTTTGTGTACACTCTTTTATAATTCTTTTTTCTAAATAATCCATCACTGTATGCTCTTTTTTACAATTATTTTTTTTCTAAAGAAACTATCATTGTATGCTCTCTTTTATAACTATTTTTTCTAAAGAATGCATAATTGTATGCTCTCTTTTATAACTATTTTTTAAGAATGTATCATTGTGTGCTCTCTTTTACAATTAATTTTTCTAAAGAATGCATCATTGTATGCTTTCTCTTACAATTATGTTTTTAAGAATGTATCATCGTATGCTCTCTTTTACAACTATTTTTTAAGAATGTATCATAGTATGCTCTCTTTTACAATTAAATTTTCTAAATAATGCATCATTGTATGATTTCTCTTACAATAATTTTTTTAAGAATGTATCATTGTATGCTCTCTTTTGTAATTAATTTTTCTAAAGATTGCATCAATGTATGCTTTCTCTTACAATTATTTTTTCTAAAGAATGCATAATTTTATGCTATATTAGACATACTTGCTTTACTCGAGTTATTTCTTACCTATCAATCTTCCAGATTGTCATTTTGGGGCATCAGAGAATGCAGAACAGCCTTCACTTTTGAAAGCGCCGTAGCGTCGCTGCATTGGCTAATTTACTAACAAACAATATCCTTTAAAGTACTCCTACAAGTCGCCTGACGTCAAAAGGTAGCGGGCCTTTAAAATATTACCCGAAGACTAATTTATTCCTCCCCCCCCCCCCTTTCAAAGACCAGGAAGAACGGCGTCGCGCTGCCATTTGTTAGTTGTCCAAAGTAGAGGGCATTAAATCTGAAAGCTATTATTATCAAATTATTCCATCGTCCGTGAGGAAAAAGAGCTCGCATTATCGTTCTCTGCTGCCGTGAAAACTGGCAAATTGTGACGGTTTTCTGTGGCTCGATGATAAGGCCTGGATTTTGCTCACATCTGGTGCTTTTGTACTAGCTCGGTTGACACTTCATTAAAATAACAATTTATGGGGCTGTTTGATATAGCGATTTTTTAGTTGTTGTAACAAACAAATATTCTTAAGAATGATTATCTTATTTCTTCTATAGTAAATCCAGATGCAATTTCTTTCAGTTACTCATAATATTTGATAAGTTATAAACATGTATGTAAGCAAAACTAGGACTTTTAAATAGACACAAGGTAAGAACAAAATCAATTCAGAAATACATTAATATGTTTTATTTTTGTTTGAAAAAATAAAATTAATAGACTTATTAATTTATAATAGGAAAAGTTATAGCTGGTGCTGCCATCTCTCGCCTTCAATGGATGATTTAAAAAACTTTTTTCTAAGAAAATATCATCAAAGGACTACCACCTTGCTAATGAAAAAAAATTTTAACCCCTTAACCGGTTTGTCCGTACGCCGTGCGTGCATCGATTTATCGAATTTTGATAGTTGTAAGCAAAAAATAAATCATTCATAACAATTATAATTCAATAGTAAAATGGCTTCGAATCCGTAGATAAGCCAAGTATTCCATGGATTTCCATTTGAATTAAAATAAGAAAATATTCCCCCAAAAAGGTGCCATCTTATTAAATAGTAAGGAAAATAAACCGGTTAAGGGGTTAAATAAGTAATTTCGAAAGGAAACTACTGTCGCCTGCCCTGATTTTAAAGTTACAGAGACTTTAACAGTTATTTCTCAATTGACTTTTTCAGAGCCTGACTAAGGCAGGGGCGTACTTGGCAACTGCCCTGGGCCCTCACATCTGAGGGGGGGATCATTTTGGGGTATCAGCGAATAGATCAACGTTTAGAGACCAAAGAATCAAACGTAAAATAAACTCTCTATTCGATGATCGAATTTAGATCATCGAATAGAACGTTTATTTTACGTTTCCTCCTCAGATGAATTTTTTAACATTGATTTGAAAAGACCAAAAAAGTCGGCTGGGACCCAAAATAAATTTTTGTCCCTGGCCCCAATTTGACTAATTCGGGCCCTGGACTTTAATATAGATCAACGTATAGATCTACAAGCACTAACAATTAAGTGACCCCATGGTTTCCGTTCATTTTAAACTTCTACGTCTGACCAAAAAGAGGACGTTTGGTCTTAGAAAAATTTTATATGCGTAAAACTCTAAAATGCATGTGTCTTGTGGTGGAGAATGGAATCCGTCGAGAAAGAAAACTTTGGTTCTTCCTTAACTACAATTCTGAATTCAACAAATAGAAGTTTTTTCATTAAAATATTTGACGTTGAATAAATTTCATCTATTGTTGGTGCAAATAAAAATTAAAACCTAAAGAATTAAATGATATAATTCACAAAAAAAATATCGACTAATAATCATCACTCAATCGCTGGCTTTATATATCAGAAAGTATTCAAAAAAAGGTTTCGGCAAATTAGTTACAGCAATAATTATACGGTTTGTATGCAAATACATTTTATAATTTATGTTCAGGTTTCTCAAGACTATAACTCTAAAAGTTGCCGCCAGAGGGTGACTCCAGGAACGGGGGACTGTTTAAAGGAACTGCTTCTTTTAAAAAAAATAGCTTTATTCATTAATTATTCTAGTTTATTTTCAGTCTTAATTTATTCAGTAATTCCTTATTTATTTTTTCTTGTAAATCCTCATGTTCATTTAGCTAAAATATCATTAATTTTATTCTTTAAGATTCCAGCTATTCAGCAGTTGTTTGCTGCGCACTAGTCATGTTTTGGTGATATTCGAGAGGCTGTTGGTGAAGTCGTGACGTGGCATTTTGAATAAAGTCGGTTTTTTATTGGTTTGGGGAATTCGTGATTCTTGTGTGTGTTCTTGTGGCTTTTTCTAATATTTGCAGCACCAATGGATACTTCGTGTTGTGCTTGACGGGCACCCAATTCATTGGAAAATACAGTGAGTCATTTCGATTAACTTCTGATACTGTATTATGTTAGAAATGACATTAAGTATTTTAGTGAGCCAGCATTTAAAAAACTATACAGTGCACTCAGTATACAGTACAGTGCACTTAAAAACTATACAGTACAGTGCACTTAAAAACTATACAGTGCACTTTAAAAACTATACAGTGCACTCACTATACAGTAACCCATTCTATCCAAATCATTCTCCAATTTATTTACGGCTGTATAGAAATTGTAAGTTTATAGCTTATGAAGTTCAGTAGATAGTGATTTAGTACAAGAATATTAAAGCAAGAAAATAATCATAGGGCATACTCCATAGCAAAACGAGATTCCAAAGGAAAACAGCAAAATCGTAAAAATAAGGAAGTTACTAATCACTTTCTTCAGTTGCTATCATATAAGCAACTGAAATTCTTCAAATGAACAAAGGTTCTTTGAATACAATATACAATATACAATAAATTAAAGATAATTTTAAAAAGGCACCTTCAAATTCTTAAATTCAATTTCAAAGCTTATATCTTGATAGGCCTTATTTCTTTCTAACTTCTATAGAGATGTACAAAAACTATTCACATTAAGTTACTTTAGAACATCTTTATGCTTTCTCATACATAAAGAGAAAGCATTGGAGATATTTATAAAAATCCGAATTCGAGGGTTTTAAAAATCCCAACTTTTGAATCTGAAAAATAGATTTTTGGAACTGTGTCTCGCTATAAACGAAAATAATAACTTAAAAAAACTGATTTGAGTTAGATGGATGGCATTTGATATATGAAAGTTTAAGCCAAAATTATTGTTTTCATATCATATTTTGAATAAAATAAGAAGTTTTTATGGCTTTCTGAAAGTAATAAACACGAAATGTTAAAGCTACAAAAATGAAAAAATGGTGTACAGGTTTAGGAACTAAAAAGTAAATTTACATCACATTTTGGATCATATGTATCAACTAACCGAAGTTCGACTAATATTTTCTCATGCAACTAAACGTGATAACTCAGAAGGGCATAAAATTGAATAATTAAAATTTGATATTGTCATGTAACTACAATTGTAATTATGAGTCAAAATTCAGCTGCGCCCGGGCAAAAAAAGCACCCAAAATACGCATTCAATTTTCTGGTGTCTATGTATCAACGATTAAATGCCAAAAAATTTTACTATATACATGGCAAGGATCAATATTTAATATATATTATGAATTTTATGTAAATTAGATGTAAATATAGTAAATATTTATGAATTGTTGTGTAAATATTGGTAAACAGTTTAATTTACCAATATTTAATTAAATTAATTCTAACTGTATCTACGAGAAAAGACCATTCTAAGGGAATTTACAACAGAAGATTGCCATATTTGACCGATTTGGCAATATAGATGCGTTGGCGACATAATGAGGTCGTTAATGGTTTTTAATACACGCTAAAATGCGTATTAGAAGCTAATAAAAAAAATTTGTTTTTACAGAACATTAGAAAATTCTGGACTTGCCTGGAAAGAACTAGTTTTTCCTCGAATTCCCCACCCACTTCAGTGGGACGCTATTTAAGACTCGCCTTAAAGGCGGGCAGTCAATTGAGTTCGAAGACAAGCTACGGGATTAGCTGAGCTAGAGATACCGTCTTTTCTCTCGCTACCGGGTGAATCTATAGATTCGCTGTTATTATGAATTAGCGGATTAAGTTGAGTTAATTCGATGTGAATTTTGTAGCTTGAGTAGTGAATATTTAATACGCGTTTTCATAGACAACAAAATCTGCATCTTCTTATCGCTCTTTTGTGAAAATTACAGCTATTATTAGTATCAATATTGTTTCCCGATGCCGTATGATTATTATAGAGATAATAATTTTCTTTATTTACAAACCTCTTCAAAACATCTTTCTTGTAAACGAAAATAGTAAAAATATGAACATCCGCGACATCCCTTTCCTAAAGCCCACAATTTTATCATTAGAGGAGGGAAAGATAATACCGTTATTAAAAAATATTTCATTCTCGCTTTTAGAAATTCGAAAATAATTTTTATGATTAAGTTTATTAAAATAAATGGATCTATATAATCATTACGGCCATACGAAATTTTTTGAGATAGAAGAAATAAGATTATTTGCTTATCTTAAAGTGTCAGATTTTGAAATGAAAAAAATGTCGACGTAAAATAAATAAGTTTATTTTTTCATTTATATGAATGAATAAAAGGCATCCTTAATTGCTTATTTAACTATTTTTTGCACGAAGAGGGGTAAGGAGAATTACATGAAAAGGCAGCCTATTCTTCGAATTAACTAGTGGCATCCTCAATGAAACGGCCTTGGGATCTTATTGAAAGCAGCCATAATAGCATCCTGTCTATGAATTAAAGTATTCATCTCTTTGTCATGAAATGAATTATAACAGAAGTTATTGAAAAAATATTTAGATTAAAACATTTATTTCTCAATCATTTGATCAAATTATTTTAATATCTTTAAACCCCACTACCATCTCAATCACTCAAGTGATCTCTTCCGATTTGATATATATATATATAAGTGTGTCTTATTAAAATGAAGACTGGTTCTCTTCAAACTTTCCTGCTTACACTCTTATAAAGACGCCATACACTTATTAATATGGATATACTTATAGCACGCACATAAAATTCTGGATTGAGATTAAACTCATGAATGCTTAAATTTTTATTCTCTGATTTCCTTACGAGAGTTTAGTGCACCGTCGTAAAGTGAGGAATATTCATCCTTTATCTTGAATATTTTTTTCGACCAACGGAAAATAAAATCTCATACGGAATAAAAATTATAATCGAAAAATCCGTATAACAATCGCGATGTAATCGATACTACTATTATAAATGTGAAAGTATGGATAGATGATGTCAGTCATTCACGCCCAAACAGTTGAACGAAATTGGATGAAATTTAGCACAGAAATAGATTATAGTCTAGAATAGGACAACGCCTACTATTTATTCCGGTTAATTGAGTGATTAGTATTTTATTCATTAAAAACTAACTTTTTGACCAAAAATCTTCAATTCTCCAGCGATAAATAAGAAATACTACCGCTTGTTTTTTGGTCACGCTAATGAGGTTAAACATGTTTTCGGCCAATTACTTCAAATGATTCTTTTAATTTTTTTAGGGTTTAAAGCATTTAAAAAGAAGCATTATTAATTAATCAATTTTTCAGATTCATTTTGAAATAGTTTCAAATTAAAATAAAACAGAAAAGAAATTAAAAATTTCTAATCTATATTGCGTTATCCCAATTGGTGTCAGAAAGTCAGTTCTATCTCTCTCTCTCTCTCACTCACTCACTCTCTCTATCTCTCTCTCTCTCTTTCACACACACACACACATGAAAATTTCCGCGCATACGAAGTCACGGGTAAAAGCTAGTAGATCACATATTGAAAATCACGAGTAATAATCATGTAATTATAATATCAAGATCACTCTCCACTGAGGAAAATTTAATGGTTCATAGTAAAATGAAGAAAACTGAATATGCATTTTGAAAATCTTTATTTCAACCTACTGAAAATAAAATCTGTCACAGTATTAAAAATTATAATCGAAAGGTGACTTATAATCCTTACATAATAGATCATGTAATTAAAAAAGAATGCATCTCGCATATGAGAGTTTAGTGCTTCTTAATATAATGAAGAAAATTGAACATGCATCTTGAACATCTTTTTCCTTTTCAAACGACTGAAAATCTGATACAGAAGTAAAATTATAATAGGAGCATGTACATTAATCACACCATAATGGATCCCATAATTGTAATAACGCATAAATTCTCGTAATAAAAATCATAAAATCATGTTTCATTAGTGTTTTGTAATAAGGGAAGAAAACTAAACATGCAATTTGAACGTCTTTACCGACCAAATGGAACTAGAATCTAGTCCAGAATTAAAATTATAACCGAAAGATCACGTGTAATAATCGTAATGTAATAGATACCGTATAATAACTGCTACATAATAGATCACGTATAATTATCGCAATACCGTAATAGATACCGTATAATAACT